>SMSQ01025236.1:10733-100191 GCA_019453375.1 Ctenoplectra terminalis | reverse complement strand
TTTTTTTTTTTTTTATTATAGAGCGTTGCTTTCTTTGTTGAAAATCAGTCTATTCTGTTATAACTTTGTACTTTCTAATTATGTTTTGTATATTTGTATTAGCTCTTGCAGCACTTTATACTCCAAGCTAACTATTTTATTGTAATATTAGCGCGGTTAGTTATTTTGCAAGTTTACGTATTGTTTTATCACGTTTTCGAAAATATCGTAGCTTATTCGGCTTCAAAGATATTACACAATTACCAAGCAGATACTTATTGCACAGAGATTTCTTCTTTACTTTACATTAATACCTCATCCTCGTGTGTTCATGGAGACTATTAACTTTCGAATTTCCAAACCTCGTCCTACATTATCCTAATTCTCTAAAATAAGAATCCTTTCCTTTTATAATTCTTCCTTTACCATTCGATTACCCCAACGAGCGAATAAAAACAGACATTTCCAAGCATCTACTAGCAAAAATAAACAATCCTGTTGATTAGAGGCTCGGCCAGCGTTTCCGGTCCCAATAAAATGTTAACTGCTTGTTTAACGAGTTAACGAACTATAATCGGTTAACAGCTTAATCGCGCATGCCTTCCACGTTAATTTTCCATTCCGATGGCCAACGACTTCCGCCTGGATCAGGTGTAATTACTACAACGTGACTAATTTCACCCAACGCGACCGATGGACCAACGAAAATGAAATGGACGTTTCGCGGAGGAGCAGTCGAAGTCGGTCAATTGGATGGATCGGTGATATTTCCGATCCGGGTACGATCAACTCGTTCGATTTGCAGTTTCAGAGAGGTGCATTGGTCAGATCGAAGGAGGGAGAGTGAAAGCGAAAGGTCAGGACACATGGGGTCATATAGAACAACGCTTTTACCGTATTATGTAACATAAACCGACATTATTCGATGCCTATCGTGTTATGCGGTACTCCTACGAGCGTTAACAGTAGAGTCATCGATGATTAACGTATACGGTGTTCCCGAAAAAATATAATTTCTTTAGCATGCTTTGCGCGTAGAAAGTGATATACAGGGTGTCTTAAAGTGAACGACTCTTAACACTAGATTTACGGAACCCGTCAATTTGACGTAGCTTTAATTACGGGTTTAAGTTTAACAAGTGTGCGAGCGGAAATTGTAAGCTCGAAANAAGGACGTATTTAATCGCCTCTACCGGCGAACATAAATTCACAATAAGGCAATTCGTTTCTTTCACACCGTTATATAATTAACAAGCGTTTTACCAGTCGGTATTCTAAATTTTTTCCCTTACGGTAATTCAATGACCTTTCTACGCTTTTTCGAGAATTCACTTTCAATCGTCACAACAATAGCTTAACCCGATAGTTGAAAAAGGATTTCTAATTACTCGCAACGTAAAACAGCCGGAGGAACATAAATCCAACGATAATTTGTTTCCTGGATGATTTATAGCCCATAACGTGCTTAGTTTTCGTAATAAAATCTGCGAATGTGCAGTTTCGTTTCGCTAATTGATACGTCGAATTCGGTTGAGCCAGCCTAGCGACCGGATAAAAATTGCAAGTTTCATTTGAACGTTAGCGAACCATTGTTCCCTATTATGTGGAAATCCATTTTGAAATGTAAATATCCTTTCACTGGTAATTCATGCTTTTGTCAATTGATTTTGAGCAATTCAACGGATAAGTAGCAGCTTTGGCAATAGCTTGGTTTCGAGTTCTCTTTGACTTCATAAGAGATCGAACTTCGTAAGTGAAATTGAGTCTCGGTTGGTTGGACGCGCAATCGCTGAGAACAGCTGGCTTCTTCTTCGAGTTGCTCATAGTTCAGAAAGCTGGAATCGATATGGCGAATTTTATTCCATTTTTTTCGGCTTTGCCAAAGGAGTATCTCTGGTTTCTACATTAAGTCTCTTAGATTCTTTTTGCACTAATATAAACATGTAGCGATGCTTCTACGTAAAATGGTCTGCGATATGTAACAATACAATGTTGAATAAAAAATTTAGAAAGCTTCCATGAATACACATCTTTTGATATAAAGTTGTAATCTCTGTGCAAGATATATTAATTATAGGATAAACCGCGGTGAATCGGATAAAAATAAGATTTTTAACACTAGAACTACCGACGATTAAAATAGATTTATTTGTAGCAAAGAAATCAAAATGAGTATTTGAAAAAATTCTTATAACAAGGGTAATAATTCTTTATGCATGTTTTTTGCTTAAAAATTATAGAAAATTCCTAAAAATGCGCCACTGTAAATTTATAAAACTTCTATGAGAAATTACGAATCAGTCGTTTTGACTGGTACGGTACTACTAGTGTAAAGCTTAAAAAAAAAAAGTTTTATTATTAACGTTTAACTTAAATGGGAATTAATTACGAATTTATAACAAACAGTTAACCTTCTAAATTTTTACTATTATTTTTTCACTGTCAAATCAAAAATCATTTGATTCGTCTTGGCCTACCCTAATAATCAAGCTTCTTTAACCAAAATCGCTTTAAGACAACTCTTTTATTCTTCCACCTGATATTAACCGTTTAATTAATTCTTGCAATATTTCCGTACAAATCTATATTTAATAATGAATATTTAACATACCCACATTCTCAATATGTTACCAACGTACTATACTTTTTTTAAATTAACCCTCTATGGGACCGTGTAACTTAAAAGTTACAAACTGATGTGTCTATATTTGAAAAAATTAATTTTCTTTAGTTATCACTGGACTATTAAATTTGATTACTGTATTACTGTAGCGACACCACGATCCGTCTACAGTAATTATTACTTAAAACATTTTCAAATCAAAGTGAAAAACTGTAATCAATGATAATTTATGATACATTGCTATAGAGGGTTAAACTTTCCACATAAAAAGGAACTAAAATCACATTATTAAAATATCTATTCCTATTCGGATATAAAATGATCCTCTACTTACAATTTCCCAATACCATCCGCTACTCGTCTTTCATCAACCCGTCGAGTTCACAACTACCCCGTCTAACATAAAATCCTCTCAAAGAATACAATTTCTCCATTTTATGCGAAACAATATTAACATTATTAACAATCAATCTTAAATATTTCTTTTATCATTTAATGTAATAATCGTCACGAATTGCTGGACACAGTAACAACGTCGTAACCAATCGTGACCCTGCTAATTGTTCCTCGACTATGAATCGTGGTATTGCGATAATTATAACGGAGACGGTTCCTAAGTGAGTCGCGACGGTTGACGAAAGACGAGTCGCAATAATGGCGGGAATGTCGAAAGGTACATTAAGAAAGAATGGCCTCTTACAACGAGCACTTTCCCATTCGCGTCCCGGTGCAGCAGAATGGACGCCATGTTCGTCGTGTCTTGATAGATGTCACCGATATCTATGTCGGCCTGGAACGGGAAGAACAATTACTACAACGTGGTCGCAGCGTGGCTGGCCATATGTAGACGATTTTATGCGATTTCGACCATTTAAAGGAATAATGCAAACTCTTCGGTCCGAGGAAAAATCGCATCGCTGCGAAGAGATCTCGTTTTTTTGTCGTCGAGGTACCGTGTCGAGCAAAGTGTCGGACGGTATGACGAAAGGTAGGGAAAGAAATTTGTAGGATGGCCTCAAAAAGAAACAGTTTCGTACGAATTAACGCTAGAACTACCGACGATCAAAGCATACTTATTTCTACCGAGGAAAAATCAAAATGAAAGGTATGTAGAAAAAAAGAACAAAAATACATAGATCATTGTAGACGAAGCTTCATCTGTATTTTTAACTGAAAATCATAGAAGATCTATGCAATGGCATCGTGGTTAATTTTTAAAATTTCTGTGAAGAATCAGGAATGTGTCGTTTCGATCGTTTTGGTAGTTTTAGCGTTAAAAGATTGGCCATAAAATTAAATAAGATTGAAAAGTGAGCTTGCGATGTGCTACTATAAATATTTGAATTTTTGTTGCAAGGTTTTAGAAGTTTGACGTTCATTTAGGTAGCTTCTATATGTAACTTTTTTCTTGTGTATTTATTAAAAATGAAGGTTCCTCGAAATTAAAGAAAATGGAACGAAAACGAAAGGCATGTTGTGCGATTTCTGCTGGAAACTTACATTTATCACCTTCTCATAGTTGAGGCCATCAGGTTGCGACGCATTCTTGGTAACAGTCCACATTGGCAAGTGATTCGCTGTCAGCAACCCCTCTGTAGGCTTCAGCGAGAGACTGATGTCCTTCCCGAAGGCCTTCAGGTGTATCTCCGGCTTTTCTGTACTCCTCTTGTGCACGGAATGCAACACAGGCACAACTTCGTACGTTGGTACTAGAATTTAAACACGATCTGTCTTCTTCACTGATTCATTAACCCTAGAAAGACTGAACTTCGAGCTGTCTCGTTGTGGTTTAAAGGTAGGGAAGGATATATCTCAAGTTATCTACGTTTGCTATATTTTTTTTGGTTCTATTTTTATTTTTAAAAGCAAAGCAGGTTCTGTTATTTGTAACTAAAAAGTTCAAGTTGAGTCAATAATTAATTTAAAATATACTTATTTTTAATATATTTTTAATTTAATAATAATTAATTTAAAATATTTTTATTTTTTATGTATTTTTAATTTAATAATAATTAATTTAATATATTCTTATTTTTAATATATTTTTAATTTAATAGTAATTAATTTAATATATTTTTATTTTTAATATATTTTTAATTTAATAATAATTAATTTAAAATATGTTTATTTTATATATATTNTTATTACTTAAAACATTTTCAAATCAAAGTGAAAAACTGTAATCAATGATAATTTATGATACATTGCTATAGAGGGTTAAACTTTCCACATAAAAAGGAACTAAAATCACATTATTAAAATATCTATTCCTATTCGGATATAAAATGATCCTCTACTTACAATTTCCCAATACCATCCGCTACTCGTCTTTCATCAACCCGTCGAGTTCACAACTACCCCGTCTAACATAAAATCCTCTCAAAGAATACAATTTCTCCATTTTATGCGAAACAATATTAACATTATTAACAATCAATCTTAAATATTTCTTTTATCATTTAATGTAATAATCGTCACGAATTGCTGGACACAGTAACAACGTCGTAACCAATCGTGACCCTGCTAATTGTTCCTCGACTATGAATCGTGGTATTGCGATAATTATAACGGAGACGGTTCCTAAGTGAGTCGCGACGGTTGACGAAAGACGAGTCGCAATAATGGCGGGAATGTCGAAAGGTACATTAAGAAAGAATGGCCTCTTACAACGAGCACTTTCCCATTCGCGTCCCGGTGCAGCAGAATGGACGCCATGTTCGTCGTGTCTTGATAGATGTCACCGATATCTATGTCGGCCTGGAACGGGAAGAACAATTACTACAACGTGGTCGCAGCGTGGCTGGCCATATGTAGACGATTTTATGCGATTTCGACCATTTAAAGGAATAATGCAAACTCTTCGGTCCGAGGAAAAATCGCATCGCTGCGAAGAGATCTCGTTTTTTTGTCGTCGAGGTACCGTGTCGAGCAAAGTGTCGGACGGTATGACGAAAGGTAGGGAAAGAAATTTGTAGGATGGCCTCAAAAAGAAACAGTTTCGTACGAATTAACGCTAGAACTACCGACGATCAAAGCATACTTATTTCTACCGAGGAAAAATCAAAATGAAAGGTATGTAGAAAAAAAGAACAAAAATACATAGATCATTGTAGACGAAGCTTCATCTGTATTTTTAACTGAAAATCATAGAAGATCTATGCAATGGCATCGTGGTTAATTTTTAAAATTTCTGTGAAGAATCAGGAATGTGTCGTTTCGATCGTTTTGGTAGTTTTAGCGTTAAAAGATTGGCCATAAAATTAAATAAGATTGAAAAGTGAGCTTGCGATGTGCTACTATAAATATTTGAATTTTTGTTGCAAGGTTTTAGAAGTTTGACGTTCATTTAGGTAGCTTCTATATGTAACTTTTTTCTTGTGTATTTATTAAAAATGAAGGTTCCTCGAAATTAAAGAAAATGGAACGAAAACGAAAGGCATGTTGTGCGATTTCTGCTGGAAACTTACATTTATCACCTTCTCATAGTTGAGGCCATCAGGTTGCGACGCATTCTTGGTAACAGTCCACATTGGCAAGTGATTCGCTGTCAGCAACCCCTCTGTAGGCTTCAGCGAGAGACTGATGTCCTTCCCGAAGGCCTTCAGGTGTATCTCCGGCTTTTCTGTACTCCTCTTGTGCACGGAATGCAACACAGGCACAACTTCGTACGTTGGTACTAGAATTTAAACACGATCTGTCTTCTTCACTGATTCATTAACCCTAGAAAGACTGAACTTCGAGCTGTCTCGTTGTGGTTTAAAGGTAGGGAAGGATATATCTCAAGTTATCTACGTTTGCTATATTTTTTTTGGTTCTATTTTTATTTTTAAAAGCAAAGCAGGTTCTGTTATTTGTAACTAAAAAGTTCAAGTTGAGTCAATAATTAATTTAAAATATACTTATTTTTAATATATTTTTAATTTAATAATAATTAATTTAAAATATTTTTATTTTTTATGTATTTTTAATTTAATAATAATTAATTTAATATATTCTTATTTTTAATATATTTTTAATTTAATAGTAATTAATTTAATATATTTTTAATTTAATAATAATTAATTTAATATATTTTTCCTTGTGGAGTAACTTTTAAAATTAAATAGTTTAAGGTAATAGTAGTTTCGTATGTCAACAAAAGAAATAATGTTAATCAAATTCCTTTTTAACATCCACAGAAAGGAATATTAAAAAGAATTGATTTTTACACGATTAGGTTTTTCTCTTTGCATTTTAATCATTAATCAAGAATATGGTGTGTTTAATTATCTCGTGTAATCAAATTTGACATCCTAAAATTAAAATGAACAATTTCTACTTCATTTGTTACCAATTAAATTGAATTCAATAATAACGATTTTGAAAGTAGATGATACATCGATGAATATTTAATGTTTCATAGTCTCAACGAAAACGAAAGATTTGCCACAGAAGATAACGATAATTACGAGGGACAATACTGCCGGTTTCCAAAACTAAAATCGCGATAGAAAAACTAAAATCGCGATATCGGGATTCACGCATTGTTGACAAAATTCACAATTGTATAACTTGAGGTTGTTGCTTTTGTCAAATACAATTCAAGATCGCGGACATTATCGAGCCATAAAATCATGAATATTATTGTTTGATACATTAAAAAAAAAAAAAAAAAAAAAATAGCATTAACAAACTTTAAGCGCGCTTCTTTCGAGAAATCGATTTTAACCCTCTATAGCCCGAATTTTGTCTACTTATCAGAGGAAAAATGATGATTGATTAGTTTTCCGCTTTGATTCAAAAATTCTTAAAGTAATAATTGTTACAGATGAATCGTGGTATCACTGCGGTAATACAATAATAAAATTTAACAGTACAGTGATGACTAAATAAAATTAATTTTTTTAAATACAGATACATTAATTTGTAACTTTTAAGCCACGCGGTTCCATAGAGGGTTAATTCTAGGATAATACAAAAAGAAAAAAAAAGAAATTGCGTTCAATTTAAACGATCGGTTTTAACACTTTCGCAACTTCAATCGAGGTTGGTAATTAACTTGCATCATTAGTAGAGAGTCTTACGTATCCCAATTTGCATTTACTTTAAAAACACCAAGTATCGCGAAACGTAACGCCAGCTACTTGATTTCACGAGAAGTCAGTGACCTAAAGATAATTTAAATGATTCTACGAAACAATCGAAACGAAGTCCGTTTCTTTTCAATCGGTAAACGAAGGAATGCGAATCGTGTTGCTTGGCACTCGAAGAATTACCGTTGAGTATTTTAAAATGCAAAAAGAAAGAGAGATCCTTTTCTCCGTCCTTTTTTTTTCTCTTTCCATTGGGAACGAATGCTTTTATGCGACCTGTCGCGTCGAACTACACGCATTCCGTGACCAACGTTGCGAACGTTTTGCAAAATTTCATGCAAATTCGCGGATCGTGTTCGTTGAACGAGTGTACCTGTTCAGCTTGTTTAGACTCGCATTTTTTCACACAATGCTGTCTTTCTGGTGTGTATAATGGCAGAATGCCAATGAGAAATCATTTGCGTTAAATGACAGGGAGAATTTTTAATAACGCGTTAGGGGCGTACAAAAGCAATCCACTAACGAGTTAATTTTTGACAAAAAATTGTTTTTCCACGTTGATATATCGCAAAATAATATATTGCAGTTGTATTTATGAATGTACTTTTGAAAATCAATTTATTTTTATCGTCGAATAGAATCGCTGTTTTTATGAAAACAATTTTAGCATTGAAGTTTCAGTGCCATTGAACTTTCTCAATGAAAATTTGCAATCAAAGATAAATAAAATTACATTCTGTAGTAATTCTCTAGGATTGATAGATTTATCGATAAATTATAATCTTTGAATTATATTTCTCTCCGCGAACAATGAAATTGAATAATTTCTATCTGCACAATGATGGGTTCATTTCCCAATTTTAATTGTGAAGCAGTTAATAACGGAATACAATAGGAAATAAATTTAATTTAACGGATTCCATTTCGCTGCAAGGTTATCCGCGTGAAGTGAATGCGAATCGGGTTTTAAATTGAAAGGAAAAGACAGCTGCCTAACTCTAGCTATTAATTTTTCTTTTTCAACGTGATTACCAGACTCGTGTCCCGTGTGAAACACCGATAACATCTCTTCCCTTGTCATGTGTTCGTGGATCTGCAACAGACAAGAAATTTACCGTAAGCATATGTTTCGTATTTTATACTTCATACTTATTCGTGATGAGGCCTTTTTCTCTTTTTGTATATGAAAGAAAAAACATTGATGTTAGCGCGATGAAAGGTTAATCAAAGGTTCAATGCAGTTGCTCGAAGTGTTTTAATCGTTCAAATTTATGGATTGGAGTTGGGATTATTTTTATTGGTTTAAAATCTATTTTTTTTTTTTTTCTATGATAATGCATATATAATAATTTTTTGTGTGAAATATAAAAGAATTGATGCAATCGTAATTTTAGAAATAATTAATTAGATCAAAATTTTAGAACGGATATAAATAAAAATTATAAGTAGAAAATACAGAGTAACTATAAAACAATATTCTTCTCCATTTTCGTGTATGAAATGTTTCTAAAATGCTTAATTTTTACACTTTGTATTTCCAGTACTAGTTCGTCGCCATTTTAATATATTTAGACTTAATTTACCATGTACAAAATGTTTATAAAATACTTAATTTTTACACTTTGTATTTTCAGTACTAGTTCTTTGCCATTTTAGTATATTTAGATTTAATTTACCGTGTACAAAATGTTTATAAAATGCTTAATTTTTACACTTTGTATTTCCAGTACCAATTCGTCGCCATTTTAGTATATTTAGATTTCATTTATTGTATAGCATATAATTTCAAAGCAAATAAAAGAGATATACATTTACTATAAATATTGCAAAAAATAAAATATGCAGCATACAAAAATACAGACTAATTATAATTAATGAACAAATATTTAATTAGTTAAAATATAGTGTCCGAGAATAAAAATTCCAAAGACAGAAATATAATTTTGCGATTCACCAGTTTTGTTTAACAGTCAGAGTAATTTTCTTATTATCGGTCATCATGTAATTTTCAAAATTTCAACCAACCACGACGAGTATCGATTTGATGCCACTAATTTCGCTTTCTTCGCGTTATTCAGGTATTTTCACGCTGACTATTGTTCCCGGCCAAGTACGGCGTGTCGAAATATCGGGTAAAAAGTAATCGTGGCCGTATCGTGGGAACTATAACGCGTAATAATAACACGGAGAAACAAAAAATCCACAACTTTTGATCTCTCGCTACACCGTGCTCCAGAGTTTACAAACTACCACATTATTTACACCAATTACTCTTGCCATTTTAGATTTAATTATACTAAAATACTACTCTCAATTTATGTCACAGTGCAATTTTAAATAGACTTGATACTTGTAACAAAATTATGTTTGTTCTCTTTAACCCTTTGACTGCTATGGACGCATATATGCGTCCGATGGAAGCTATCACTGTAGACTATGGACGCATATATGCGTTTGACGATCAAAGTATTCAGATCGTCCTGTAATATTCTTGAGCGTATGTTAAATAAATAATATATGCTCAAGAATAGTTCTCTTATATTATTTAATACAGCATAACTGAAAAATTACAATAGAAATTTAGTTTGCCTGTTGAATAATCAATCGGACACCGATAGAATACGCGGTTCGCGAAAAAGCATTCCGTCAACGCAGAGCGATTAAATCTGGAGTGCTCCGCAGTCAAAAGGTTAAGCTCGCTGCTGATACATTTTTTCGTAACAAAATTAGGCGTCTATGGGAACAACTTAACCCTCTATAGCCCGAATTCTGTCTACTTATCAGAGGAAAAATTACGATCGATTACAGTTTTTCGCTTTCATTCGAAAATTCTTAACCAGTCAGCTGTGATGGCCTCTTTTCAGAGAGCGCGGCTGTGTGTCGCGAGAATCCAGCCCCATACGGAGATGCACGAATACATCTCAAATTATTTATACTTTTTGGTTTGTTTGTTTTACTTCATTTTGACCTCCAAAGATTCTAAAGATGTTGAAATTTACGAATATATTTTAGTTTTCGCTAAAATTGCAATTTAAATAGGAAATGGTAACTAAATTTTACGCATGACAGATATAGTCGTCGCGACACAAAATACTGCCATTTCTCCATAACGGATATAATCGTCAAACACAGCTGACTGGTTAAAGTAATAATTGCTACAGATGAATCGTGGTATCACTGCAGTAATCAAATTTAATAGTACAGTGATGACTAAATAAAATAAATTTTTTTAAATACAGATACATTAACTTGTAACTTTTAAGTCACACGGTCCCATAGAGGGTTAGTACTAGAATATTAACCCCTTGCACTACTTTCACGAGTCTGACTCGGGATGAAAATTTTGTGCCAAACTTGAATATCACGAGTCAGACTCGTTGTTACACTTCCATGTTAAACATGAATATTACGAGTCAGACTCGTTGTTATATTTCCATGCCAAACATGAATATCGCGAGTCAGGCTCTAAAGTATTTTTTAAAAGTTTTTGATCCAAATTCATTTGAATTTCCAAAGAGATCCATCGCGTGAAATAAATACGAGCCTTCCTCGACCATTCCGGCGGCCAATTTGGCACGGCTTTTACAGAGTTTCGGCGTAGTGCAAGGGGTTAAAAAACAGAAATATCAAATCAGAATATGAATTAACACACTGTACGCCGGCGGCATCTGAGACATTTAACCGTTTGAGTGCGGCGAAGCGCTATCGCGCTTCGCTTGTCCTATGCCAAAAATGCGGAGAAGCGCGATCGCGCTTCTCTTGTTTGTGCTAGGAATGCGGAGACGCGCGATCACGCTGCTGTTCGTTAGGATAATTTTCGCATAAATTGACAACAGTTGTATTCATATCTATTGCAGTTTTTTATTAATTTCATTCAGTTGTGATTTTTAATAATATAAGAATTAAAATAAAACACAATGGTAAAATATAGTAGAGCCGTGGATAGTGGTACGGCAGAAAAAATGAGCCAATGTAAAAAGATAGATAGATTTCGATTTTAATTTTTTTAATCATCATTACATCTATACGGACAAGAGATAATTTTTACAACAAAATTTTTTATGTACAAAAATTGAGAATAAAAAACATTTTTGTTAGTAAAAATTACTTTTTCTATAATAATTGGAGTTAATTATAACCATTTTTATAATTTTCCGCCAAAAAAAACTACGCATTTCATTCCGCAATTTTAGCATATACATAAGAAAATTCTTCCGCACTCAAACGGTTAAAGTCTGAGCGCCGGCACCGTATCGACCGCTTAAAGCCTGGGCGCCGGCATGATTCGCTTGTTAACGACCAATGAATAGGTGAAGAAAGTATTTAAAATTTTATACATTATCGTGAAACACTAAATTTATTTTGCATATTCGTTATATAATAAATATTATCGAAACCCGCGTTTTCGCGGAGCCGGCGTACAAGCGATAGACTTTGAATCCCGCGTTTTCGCGGGGCCGGCGTACAATGTGTTAACACGTTGGCTGCCACAGTGGTCATATGTGACCGGAGATTGTTTCTCCTGTAGCGCCATGGTGGTCATCGGTGACCAGAATGCTACAAATGTTTGTAATCGTAAAAATTAAATGAAAATTGATAGTTAATGAATTTTGAACATCATCGTCGCTATTAGAGAATACTTTGAAATAAAATATACATTATTCAACGATTCGAAATTTTTATGAGAAGATCGGAAATGAGAGATTGATTTTTATCGAATCTTCCATCTACCGGTATGGCATCCTGAGTCATGGTGTCCTGAGAAAAATATGCGATTTCGGCGTGGCGGTCAACGTGTTAATGGTAATGATCCTTTATTACATAATTTATATAAAACATAAAATTAAAAATAATTAAATATATTTTTTATTTAGGCAAAATGTAAAATTAAAAATAAAGTAGTAGATTTAGTATTTTTTAATAGTCCGATAACGTTGGAATCACGTAAGTTTATGTAATGGTACGTTACGAAACCGACAAATATAATAAATATATCCATTTTCTTTAGTAGTGGAACATACTTTACATTTCCTGTCAGGATATATATATATATATTTTTTTTTTTTTTGCCACCAGTCACAATCGATACCATTAAGTAATAGAAGAGAAATGACATACAAAACGTTGGGCAGCATGTTGCTTAGAAAAGAATAAAAGATTCCCCCATTTGGTCATCTATCGGTGTGGCGTCCCGAGCAAAACATGTGATTTCGGCGTGGCAGTCAACGTGTTAACACATTGTACGCCGGTGGCATCTGAGACATTTAAAGTCTGAGCGCCGGCACCGTATCGACCGCTTAAAGCCTCGACGCCGGCATGATTCGCTTGTTGACGACCAATGAATAGGTGAAGAAAATATTTAAAAATTTTATACATTATCGTAAAACACTAAATTTAGTTTGCATACTCGTTATATGCAATTTAACGATAACGAAAAATTAATAATAAAAAAAATTAATTTACAATTAAAAATTGTCGGCGTACAAACGATAGACTTTGAAACCCGCGTTTTCGCGGGGCCGGCGCTCGAGCGATAGACTTTGAATCCCGCGTTTTCGCGGGGCCTGCGTACAATGTGTTAAGGTACCAAGATGTTTGAGTTAAAAATTCTTTAATATTTCTCTAATTTACGTTCGGTGTCTGCGCGTATGATATAAATCTACCTTAAATCGTTCCCTTCGAACGTTCGAGACAACACACTTCTTTCCACTCGCGCCACAATTACACGTATTAGCAAATCGCGTTGGAACAGTTTCATTACAGGTTGCTTTGTCGCCGCCAAGTGCATGGCTAATTGGCCGCAGTTGCGAGGACAATGATCAACAGTTGTCGAAGCACATACGCTCGGTACAGTTCGAGCATGGTCTGTCAGCAATCGATGCGTGTGCATTTAAAAGTTTTCCAATCGCGGCCCAAGGTCTCCTTCTACCATTTAAGAGCACCTAGCCACGTACCCTGTCACAGAAATCGAACTGCAATTAACTGTCACGCTGCCTTACGGTTCCTAAGGTCGATCACTTTCACTCATTACGTTAGGAAATTCGATCGCGTGCACTGTCCTATTTGCGATCTTTACCGGTCCGAATGCACAAATTGTACCATTACTGTTTACCCTAATTGCACTTTTCCTAGAACAAAATGGAGGTCTCCGAATTGCCCTCGCGGAATTCTGAACGGGGTCCGGGGCGTAAATCTGCAGAGAAGTATCGCTGGTGCACGTGGGCTTTTTAATTTAACGAGTTCTTGCTTTTAGGGACGTGGGTCGATGGTAAATGTGAGGTAGTTATGTTAACTGTACCGCAAGTGAAATTTAATTCCTTGAAATAAGGTTTAGAATTGAGATTTCGCGGTGGTCTTCGTCTCTTTGGAATTTCATTCGTTTTAATTTCGATCTTGTATAGTTTTTCATTAATTATTATTTATTTTTAATATTTTTAACATTAAATATTTTTAACATTAAATATTTACATGTTTGTAATTAATTTCTGTGATTAATCATTTTTATTTTACTGGTTTCTATTATATTTCAATTTCGTTTGGTATTTTGAAACGTAAAAACCGAGCTTCTGCTATCTTAATATTTTAATTCTCTGATGTTATAATAAATATATATTCTATTTTATCAATACACTTTGAGCCGAATCTTGATATTAATTTACTCTGTGATTAATAATTTTTATTTTACTGGTTTCTATTTCAATTTCGTTTTGTATTTTGAAACGTAAAAACCGAGCTTCTGCTATCTTAATATTTTAATTCTCCCATGTTATAATAAATATATATTCTTTTTTATTAATACACTTTGAGCCAGATCTTGATATTAATTTCTAAGATCCAAGCGAAATTTTTTCTATACATTGTATAGTAATATTTCAATATTTCAATATTCTCAATATTTTCTTCTTCCATTTGAGCAAAACTTATTTTATATTTTAATAGAACAGTAACCCAAAATTGAAATACTTTGATATTGCAACATCTTGGCGTTCTCTTCATCCATTCCAGGAAAATCGAGTGTGGTCGAAACTTAAAGGCCTATAGTTTTCCCAAATGGTGACGTTTAATTTGTCTCGTTACAAATTCTCATGATTTTAACGACGGTACGTTCGATCGGAAAATCGAGCAACGTAACAGAGCGAGGCAGTTAAAGAACCGGATTTACTCGAAAAAGATCTCTATCACCGTGTCGTTCTCCTAATTGTATGCGTACTACGAACTCACAGAACGATTTCCCTCTTGAATGGCAACCGCAGCTGCCGAGCCACGAGGCAGCTTGCATTTGCCATGGCCGATCGCCGGATAAACGAGCGCGCGCCTTTGACGCTCCATTTTTCTCATTTTATTGCAAAACGTGATTTTGAAAGGCGCGGTCGAACAAGAAATTAAACAATCGTCGGACGTCGAAGCGATTCCGATCGCGTGTACAGTATATTTAGTCAAAAAAATGTTATTATAGGAAAATGTCTGAAATACCATCGAATCGCACTTGGGACGATTTTTAAGAATCTAAATTGTTAAACGGATTTTATAACAGTTAGAAATTTCACAGGCACCGTAAGTATTAGGGGACTAGAATCTGAAACTGGAGATTTCATAGTTATGAAAAGTATTCGGAAATTCTAGGATTGTTAGGGTTCTCAGATACAATCGTTGTAACTCGTCCATTAATTTAGAAATGGAACTTTAGGAGTGTCCGTATGCTTTGAGTATCTATGGAACTTCTTAATTCCGAGATAACCTTGATATCCTTGGAACCTTCGGAATTTTCGTAGGTATATCTTAGGCATCCATAAAGTTTCCGGGGTCTCTGAATGTCTTGAGTATCTATAAATGTTTCGAAGTCTTCAAGTATCCTTGATATCTATGGAACTTCTTAATTCCGAGATAACCTTGATATCCTTGGAACTCTCGGAATTTCCGTAGGTATATCTTAGGTATCCAAAGAATTTTCGGAATCTCTGAATGTCTTGAGTATTCACAAAAGTTTTGAAGTCCTCAAATATCCTTGATATCTTTGGAAATTTCGGAGTCCCAGGATACTCTCGATATTCATGGACTTTTGAAATTTTTAGATACCTTTCGTAGTATTCCAATATCTTGGGTATTCATGAAATTTTTAAATTTCCAGAGTCCCCGATTATTCTCGATATCCATGGACTTCTGAAATTTTTAGATACCTTTCGTAGTATTCAAATATCTTGGGTATCCATGAAATTTCCGAATATCCACGATATCCATGTAATCTTCAGAGTCTCCAGATATCCCAGATATCCATGGAACTTCTGAAGTATCTGAATATCTTGGATGTTCATAGAATTTCTACATATCTTCGATATCCATAAAATCTTCAGAGTCTTCAGATACCTTCGATATCCATGAATCTTGTAAAATATCCGAATATCTTAGGTATTCCTAAAATTCTCAAATATCTTCGATATCCCAAAAACCTTCAGAGTCTTCAAATACCTCCGATATCCATGAAACTTGCGGAATATCCGAATATTTTAGGTATTCCTAAAATTCTCAAATATCTTCAATATCCATAAAACCTTCGAAGTCTTCAGATACGTTCGATATCCATGAGTCTTGCGGAACATCCAAATATCTTAGGTATTCATTAAATTTTTAAATATCTTCGATATCCCAAAAACCTTCAGAGTCTTCAGATATCTTCAATATCCTAAAAAACTTCAGAGTCTTCAGATATCTTCAATATCCCAAAAACCTTCAGAGTCTTCAGATATCTTCAATATCCATAAAACCTTCGGAGTCTTCAGATATCTTGGATATCCATGAAACTTGCGGAGTTGTTATATATTCTTGATAATTATAAAACCCTTCGTTATAGATTTTAGATTTTAGATACTGAGCTAAACTATCGTGTTCACCCTTTAAAGGCCTATCATAATTGCATATTATTTCTAACGAAAAGATTTGCGTAAACCAGTCGACCATCAGCTTCGTTGATTATACACGAAGCGAAAAGCTTAGCCAGTTTGCTAATGAAAAGCGCGAGCCACGAATTACAATGTTCGACCTATCATTAATCGTAATCCTGTCTTTTTTCCCACGTTGCATGCACGGCGATTAATTCATCGCTCGCATGCGAACACGTTTGTTTCTGTTTAACGGCATGTAGTCAAATTGTTCTCGCTCAAATAACACGTTTCGAGCGAATTATAATTGAATATCGCATGAAAGTGAATCTTAAAGTGCATTCAATATTTTTTAATTAAACGATCATTGTCTTTTGAATTGGAGTCTACAATAACTGATAAATAAATATGGTGATACTATAACCTTTTGTATGAAAGTAATAGATTTTTCGCGATTAAAATTGTTCAAGCGTTTCAGATTGATGTTGCTATCCTTGAGGTATATTATTAAATTAAAATCTAAGAAATATGCATGATTCTATATTTCGTTTCATTTAAATTCAAGAAGTGAAAGAACGCGTTCAAGATTGAGATTAATTACGCCCGTACGAAGAAGCTTAAAATGTGATAAATCGAGGCGAGTTTAAAAAAATAATAGTCAAAATTTAGAAAGTCTCTCATAAATGTGTGATTAATACCTATTTAACTCTAACATTAACGATAAAAAATCTCTTCTTTTACTGAATTCTTATTTTGATCCAATTCGCTTCGGTCTACCGTACTTTATTTAAGGAAGAATAATAATTTATCGTTTTCCTATTCTGTTATATGGAAACTATGAAACGGGCGTTGAATGAAAATAAAAAACGAAAAGCGCAATTTTTCACATTTTTTATTATATTCAATTGAAATAATTTCCATTGGCATCTACGACTTTTTGCCAACGATTGGGTAAATCATATATGCCTTTTTGAAAGAAATCTTTATTTTTAGAATTAATAAACAATTCAAAGTCTTTTATAATATCATTTTGGAAATTCTTGGAACCAATATCGAGCATTTTTTTCATCGGTGGATCCATCTCCGAACGCCTGATTAATATTTCTCGAAGCTTGAGCCGCGGTATGATTTAATTTAGACTCGTACAAGAAGAGTAGATGTAGATCGCGTTTTGTTTCCATCTGGTTTAGGATAAAAATAAAATAAAAATGGGATACGAACGCGAAAAAATTTTACAAAATGAGTAAGAAGAATACCTTCAAGCTTTAGAAATACAAATATCGAGCGCGCGTTACAATGTATCTCTCTCAGTCGCAGCTCAACACAGACTAAACAAAAAATGCCCGTTTCATAGATTCCAACCTAATACTATTGTCGTGTTTTTATTTAATTAAAATACGGGTGTAACTGTATTATAATGGTTCACAATTTTTTTTTTTTTTTTTTTATAGTATGATGCCTTCTTCGTTGAAAATTAGACTATTTTGTTATAACTTCGTACCTCGTAATCGTGTTTTGTATATTTATATTAGCTCTTGTAGCACTTTGTAGTACCTATAGTAAAAAAAAAGAAAAGAAAAATAGCTGTCCTGCTATTTGAATCCCATTTTTGATCAGCGAAATTAAAATCGTTTTTTGCAAAATTAAAAAGGAAATATTGATTTCATGTGTTTTTTGTATTATAGTGTGATGTCTTCTTTGTTGAAAATCACTCTATTCTGTTATAACTTCGTACCTCGTAATCGTGTTTTGTATATTTATATTAGCTCTTGTAGCACTTTATAGTACCTATAGTAAAAAAAAATTGCTGTCCTGCTATTTGAATCCCATTTTTGATCAGCGAAATTAAAATCGTTCTTTGCAGAATTAAAAAGTAAATATTGATTTCATCCACTTTGTTCAACGTAACATTGTTTTTGACCTTCCGACACAAAAGTCGATCGCTTATCGACCACTGGGTCACAATAATCATCTCTGAAGCAACGCGATGCGCTCGAACGATATTGAAAACGCGACGCGCCACATTACAGAGTTCAACGTACAATTTATTCCTTTCTCTTCCCACGTTACTCTCCTGGTGACGCTTATCCTGGCCATTGTCCTTATTATCCTCGCGCTCGCATTCTTGTACAACCCTCGGCTTGCTTTTAATCTCCCATTGTTTAAAGAAAAAAAACGCGTTATAAATTATTTTGCATAAAACGTGTTCGTCGGTTTAATTATCGCGCTTTCATTTTTGAAATTAACGCTCGAGCCGAGAAAAATTTATGCCTCCGCTGGCGGAATTTTGTTTTTCGCTCGTGAGAAAAGATTGATCGTAATTTGATTTCTCAATTTAAAAACTAGCCTGCTCGATAGCCAGACAATGGTGTAGCGATGGAATACAGTAACGGAGTGAGAAAGAATTGAAATAAAACAAAAAATACAGACACTTTGGTATGTAGTTTTCAAGCTACGAGCCGTTGCAGAGGGTTAAGTTCTGTTGATTTGCGAATTAACATTTGAGAAATGAAACATTTCACGCTCCATTTCGCTGAAAAATTCAGACTGTTTGCGCAAGTGTTCCACAGTCATCTGACTCTGAATGCAAAATGTGTTCACCGGTGTTTGTCCAAGTCGTACATCATAGCGATTTAAAGAACGCCAATGATTCGTGTTGTCTGTCATGGTTGGTTTTATCAGAACCACTTTCGCGTATATAACATTTCCTCTGCGATTCTCTTCTTATCGATAAGAATTGTTCATTGTTCAATCATTATTGGAATGCTAGCAAAACTTTATCGTACGACTATCTATATACCGAGTGTTTCGAAACGTCTGGGCGTAATTTCAACGGTGAAATAGGAATGGAAGTCAGAAGAACGCGAGGTAAGCTAATTCATCGTTTAAAAATTAACACTGGAACTACCGACAATTAAAATAGATTAATTTGTAGCAAAGAAATCAAGATGATGAGTATTTGATTAATTTAGATATTAATCAAGATGAGTATTTGAAAAAATTCTTATAACAAGGGTAATAATTCTTTGTGCCTATTTTTAGCAAAAAATTATAGAAAATCCGTAAGAATGCGCCACTTTAAATTTATAAAATTTCTATGAAAAATTACATTTCTATGAGTCATTTTGACTGGTACGGTAATTCTAGCGTTAAAAAAAAAAATTAATTTTTCACACCATGGTTGAAGAAAGCTAACTGACAATAAAAAAAAGTCCATAATCTTGTGTCCGTTAAAAGATACTTTAACCAAATTTAATTCCTAATTTCTATTAATTTCATTAAAAAAAAAAAACAAAAAAATTAATCAAACAGCTTATAAACTCTCTGTAACCTCAATCGCTGAAGAAAATGTTTCTTCATAGTCTTAAATAATCAGCGTAATTGTTTCTCTTTTTTTCTATTATATTTTAATTCTTTACTTTGTTATAAGTTACTTCACACGCTCCAATGCGACAAATTCAATTCAACAAATTTACTTATAATTCCCCGTGAGGAATTTATTGCAAATTCTTTACTTCTTCTATTATATCCCCTTTTAGTATTTAAATCTTACTCTTATTTTTATTTCTATTAAATGGCAATTCTCGTATTAACTAATAAATAAGTAGGTAAGTAAATAAATAAATAAATATGACCATAATTATTCTCTGTCCCTCATCGACGTGGCAACTAGCGTTACTACCGGAAACAGGTGTTTACGCACCGTGAATTTACCTCGTAATCAGCGGCGAATCGACAATTAACTTCGTCTGATTCCGCGAATATCTTGTCATTTCGAGTCAACGCCACCGGCCACGACCACGTTACACGTGTTCTTTGTCTTAAGGAAGCGTTTGCACGGAATAACAACGTCCTTGCCAGATCCTGATGGTACTCGACGAGATCTTACCTTGTGGCATCGTACGAGAGGTAGAACGGCCATGCACAGAAGGACAAGGGCACGAATCATTTTGCGTGAAAATATTCCTGATGGGCTGCGTCACATCGCTGAAACACGAAACGAGAAAATTCTTTATGAATGGGTGAGTCGTCAAATTCGATGACCGGATCAACAGGTAAATATTTCGTAGCGAATATTTTTACGGTGACGGTATCGAGGAGAAATAACAGAAAAAAAAAAATCATTTTTGTTTTTAACGCTAGAATTATCGTCGTTCAAAGTATACTTTAACTTTTACCGAAGAATTCAAAATAAAAATTCCGTTATATTTTAATTATTCATTTTGTTATAAATTACTTCACATGCATCGATGCGACGTCAACAAACTTACTTATAATTCCGTGAGGAATTGATTATAAACACTTTATTTTTTCTATTATATTCCTTTTCGTAAGTGTGCATAAAAAATACATAATTCAAAGAAGACAAATCTTTTGCTGTATTATAAACAGAAAATCGCGGAAATTTTCTAAAATGAATTGTAGTTTATAAAATTTCTGTGAGAAATTACGAATTAGCCATTTTGACCATTTTGGTAGTTTTAGTGTCAAAGAAAACTTTGGTACGTGATTGTTATTAATAAACTGTGGATGTTTATGCAGATACATTTTTTTTATACAAAATAAGTAAAGAATGAAACGTCGATAGAAATTTGTTTTATTATTAAATTGTAAAAATGTATTTATTATTTTACATATTTTGCATAGTGCATATTTTTTTGCATACGGTAACTTCTCGTGTTTTTTTTCTTGCTTTTTTTTTTGCTTTTTTAAACCACGCATTAACATAGTTACACACATGCTTACAATTTGCTCGTTCGGAAGAAAAGTTATATCAAATGGAAAGCTTTATTTTGCATTTCCTGAGAAACAGTGTTTTTTTAAATATTACCATTTAGCTGCTATTAATTATATAATTCGACGTAATCTGACAAAAATTGTATCGAATAATAATATAACATTTTTTATGGAGATATGAATATCATTAAAAAATACAAAATATTAATTTGTGAAACTTTTCTTTCGCATGATCGATACACGCGTGGACTATCATTATGTTATATTGTCGTTGACAACGTACAGCGTATTTTTTCTATATTAAATGCATATATTTTGCATATTTGAATACGCGATATTTGCATAAACATCGGTGGTATAATCATTAGATTAAAAATGTATGAAAAAAAAAGGCAAAAAAGCTAGTTCACTGAACTACGGTTTATAAATGTTGGTATTCCAAGGGCGTTCTTAAATGAATTATTTTCGGATGAGAAATTTACATCCTTTGCATCCAAAAAATAATTCGTTAAAAAAATCGTCCTTGGAATACCAACATTTATAAACCGTTCTTCCCTGAACTAAGGCAAAATTGAACTCGTACAAACGATGCGTGTGTATTTTAAAATTCCCAAGGAAGAAAGATTCTATAACACTTAATAAAGGAGGAAGGTTCTCGATTGACATGTTCAGGTTCATTAGCATACAAATTACTGGACAATTTACCGAAAGTGATATCTATAAAAGTAAACTCGGTATTTAGTAGCCACAACAAACATTATGCAGCCACCATAATGTGACCGGTGATATAAGCCATAATAACAACGCTGAACTACATCCGCAATAACTTCAGAAATCATTCTAAATTATAATACAATTGGAAACCTATGACAGAAGATTCGGGATAATAAATCGTATATCGCTTTATTATCACACTTAATTTAACACGTTGACTGCCACGTCACCCATATTCGGGTGACAGTAAAGTTTCTGATCGGGCCGCGTCACCCGTATTGGGGTGATGCTTATTCGACTACTTGCCAAGGATATTCGTATGTGTTTAAAAAGATATTTCGCTGAGGAAGTAACGAAACTATTGAATATTAATTAATATAAACTATATTTATTAATATAAACTTAAATTTATAATAGAATATTTGTTCGGTCCTAAACGGCTCCGAATAAATTAGCAAGGAGCCTAAAGCAAACCATCACGGTTTATGACATGGTAGGCTAGAGACAGCTCACGCATCTGTTGAGATATGTTGGCGGAAATCCAAGTAGCTTTATTCGACCGAGTACGTGATGTATGGTAATATATTACGCGTCGAATGCTCGATATACATGGTGGACCAATAACGCTGACCGTACAGAATATCATCTTTATTTTTATAGACATTGTTCGGTCCTAAACGGCTCCGAATAATTAGTAACAGTCCTAAATCAGATCATCACGGTTTATGACATGGTAGGCTAGAGACAGCTAATTCTTGGGTGCCATCTGGCTTGCAGACTATCGATGGCACGTGCAAGTTTTTGGCCCGAGTAGCGGTGCCGTGTCATAAACCAGGAAATACCAAAGGGGTAGGTTGGCGCGACCGGAACTGTTTCGCCAACCTGGAGGACCACGTGGCGACCAGAAGACGGTCTCGTTGCCAACTCGCGGCCTACCTACCCCGGAAGATGGACACGGTTCCCCTTCCANTTATATTACTTATATTATTTATATTATTTATATTACTTATATTATATATATTACTTATATTATTTATATGACTTATATTACTTATATTATTTATATTATGTTCTTTAACCCTCTGTAGCCCGAATTTTGTCTACTTATCAGAGAAAGAATTACGATCGATTAGAATTCACTTTGATTCGAAAATTCTTAAACTGATAATTGTTATAAATGAATCATGGTATCGCTACACTAATACAGTAATCAAATTTAACGGTACACTGTTAACTAAATGAAATAAATTTTTTTAAACGTGATTACATTAATTTGTAACTTTGAAGTCACACAAAGCCATAGATGGTTAAATTCTGGACAAGTTTTATTCTATTATGTTATACCAAAAGTTTCCTTCGTTATTGTTTGTATAAAAATGGCAGCCGTATCTGTTAAACGCGAACTGGAGAAAAGTAACAGAGCAATATAAAAATAAAATATAAAATATTATGGATCCATTGCTTATTAATAAAACGAAACAATCTTTTAGAACGACCTAATATTATCCACTTTAATTTGTCAACTTGTTCTAAACTGAGTACANACAAGACAACGCGAAACACCGTTGCACATATAGATACTTGTACATCGACAAGGAAACAAAACCTGAGATACAGTCCACTTAAAAATCATACGAAGGGGATTCAACAATTCGGTTGGATTACACCGCGTCGTTTACTCATCGCCAATCACGGTCGACGCTGCGGCGCACAAACAATATTCATTGATATAAACTATTGTTATAAAAGTAATACGAAAATGGTTTATTAAGAAAACTATATAGAATGTAAAACTTTAAAACATTTTATACAAAGCTGAGGCTGGTCAATAAGTTGGACAATACTTGGACAATAAGTTGTTGTTTTTTGTAAACTTTTTCTTGTCTCTGATCGGCCCGTTCGACCACTTTTATCCGCATAACATTGTTTGCACGCGCGTCTAATGCTTTCTCCGGAATCATTTTTCCGAACGGCGATATTGTGCTGACTCTGACGATGTCCAGGATTTATTGTATATTCAGTCAACCCTAATAATTTTGCAGCTAATAATATCAGTGAGAATACCCAGCGGAATACGCTTCGTGCAGCGGTACGCGTGGCCTGAAGGAGATTTTACTGTAAACGCGCGTGGCAGTCAACGTGTTAACCCTTGATGCTCCTTTGGCTCCGCTACGGAGACATTCTGTTTTCAACACGATTACGCTCAATTTCCAAAGATGATTATGATGATTTAGAAAATTAAAAATTTATGTTTCGTTTACCAGAGAAAGAAGGATATTTATGAAATGAATAAAAGCAAGTACTTTCAGGAGCAATAGTAATTTTTTCCGTTCGAAATGAAACTTCTTTTCTTCAGTGATGAAGAATCGCTCATATATAAAATGAATAACGGATTTGCGTGCGTTTCTTCTGGTGGCACAAAGGAGACTACTCAAATAACCTATCTGTAACCCCTTGTCATACTTTGACGAGTCTGACTCGTGATTACAATTTCGAGCCAAACGAGAACATCACGAGTGAGACTCGTGGTCACAATTTCGGATCGAACATAAATATTGTGTGCGAAACTCGTTAATCGTAATCAATCGTAATTTTTCCTCTGATAAGTAGACAAAATTCGAGCTATAGAGGGTTAACCCTCTATGGGACCGTGTGACTTAAAAGTTACAAATTGACGTATCTACATTTTAAAATATTAATTTTATTCAGTTATCACTGCACTATTAACAGTAGATTTACGGGGATTAATTGGACCATTTTACGGGTATATTGAACTGTGCTTTTATTGTAATNTTTCTTCTGGTGGCACAAAGGAGACTACTCAAATAACCTATCTGTAACCCCTTGTCATACTTTGACGAGTCTGACTCGTGATTACAATTTCGAGCCAAACGAGAACATCACGAGTGAGACTCGTGGTCACAATTTCGGATCGAACATAAATATTGTGTGCGAAACTCGTTAATCGTAATCAATCGTAATTTTTCCTCTGATAAGTAGACAAAATTCGAGCTATAGAGGGTTAACCCTCTATGGGACCGTGTGACTTAAAAGTTACAAATTGACGTATCTACATTTTAAAATATTAATTTTATTTAGTTATCACTGCACTATTAACAGTAGATTTACGGGGATTAATTGGACCATTTTACGGGTATATTGAACTGTGCTTTTATTGTAATAACATTAGTTCGTTTCATTTGAAATTAATAGGTTTTTATTCGCACAGATTTAGTTAGTACATTTCTTGCATTTAAATTCTATTTTGAGTGTACATTTTCTACGCAGATAATTATTGCACTTCAGCATGAAATCAGAAATCCGTCAAATTGTCGGGTTCCGTAAATCTAGTGTTAAATTTGATTACTGTATTACTGCAGTGATACCATGATTCATCTATAGCAATTATTACTTTAAGAATTTTCGAATCGAAGCGAAAAACTGTAATCAATCGTAATTTTTTCTCTAATAAGCAGACAAAATTCAGGCCATAGAAGGTTAAAAATTCATCCTTTCGAATTTTGCAAATTTAACTTTGGGAACGCGGCAAAAAATGTAGTACAACACATTTGCAATCTTTATAGAGATCATTCTGTTATTAAAAAGGGAGCGTAACAAGCTGGTTCGAGTTTACCCTAAACTTCTAAAAATTTAAAACGATAACGAGATCAAAACAGCGCTTAATATATTTTTGGCGATCAAAACTCCAGCTTTCCTAACTAACAGAACGTATAAGTTTAACACTGGAACTACCGGCGATTAAAGTAGAGTTATTTGTACCAAAGAAATCAAAATAATAGGTATTTCGAAAAATACCTATAATAAGGGTAACAATTCTTTGTGCATATTTCTTACAAAAAATTGAAAAAAATCCTCAAAAATTCATTATCGTAAATTTCTAAAATTTCAATAAGAAATTATGAAGAAGTCATTTTGACTTGTTCGGTAGTTCTAGTGTTAAAAACCATCGGAGAACAGCTACAGAAATTAACAACGATTACTTTATTAAATCAAATTACAAATTTCGGACTCCTTTCCGTAGCACAAATCCGCGCCAACTTTATCCGACACCTAATAATTTGGCCGCGACAGATACTAAACTAATATTCAGTCGTATTTCCAAAGTTTAATTCTTCATTTTCCTCTACAAATTTGATATACAACAGAACACAGTCCGATGCAACATCGTCGTTAGAATATTACGCTAACAAGGACCCGGTGAGCAGCAACAATTTGCTCGCTGGCCAGAAACTGATATCTCTCACGGTGGAAATGTAATTACCGCGAGTCGCGAGCGATGAAGAAATCCGCGCGCGGTTACATAATTTTCGACGCGCCCGCTGCGCAACGCGCTCGAAGAGGAAAGAGGAACGAAGAGAAAGAAGAGAAAAAAAAAAGAAAGAAGGAAGGGAAAAAAAAAATATCGAGAAGAAACATCGACTAACCTATAGGTTCATGCATGCCCGCGACTAAACCCGCGACGAGGACGAGCAGGAGGACGCGTTCAAAGCGAACAGGACAGACGACGATCCCGGAAGGAAAGTTGGATCGCATCGAATTAACGCCCACGTCGCGCGTCAAAACGTAAACTTTCGATCGTAGCATCGTAAAAAATCGCGAAACACCGACGGGGTTATCTTTTGGGGTGGAAGGGGAAGCGTGTCGTGTCGCTGATGTCGAAAAAAGACGATCCTTTTATTTTCGATAACAATAGGTTATGAATAGGTTAAGCCAACAATCGTGGCTGCGGCAATAAAGTAGTTGAAACGATAAATTTGTTAATTAGTTGCTTTTATCCGGGAAACTTTCTCGACTGCATAAAAGGATCCTGGCTTCTGCCTCAATTAAAACTCGATTATATTTCACGGTTGAATTAAAAATTCGTTTAATGTAAGGTAAGCGATCCGAACGAAGCAAAAGGAACCTTTCTACCGTGAAAATGTGTACATTCGCGGATTGAAATTCCATGGTGAATTAACGAACTCGTATATTACATTCCGCGAAAACTTTAACGGCGGAATGGTAAAGAAAAATTACCATGTTTCGAACCATTTCAACTGTAATAACAGGAAATTCCATTTACATCGAATGGGGCATACCGCGGGCCGATAACTGTGGTCGGAACTATATTTTAAACATTCCAAGCGTAGGATTCTATAAAATAAAAGGAATGAAAAAAAAAGGTAAAGCGAAGTAAATAATTTGTTCGGTGGATTATTTGAAACGATTACTGTAACGTTATGTGGACTTATTTTCTTTTTTTTTTGAGTGGTTTATTGATTCTACAAATGAAAATGATCGCGAAGAAAGATAGAACATTCGCCAATAGCCAGCTTTCTATTTGTTCTTAAGTTGTCTTACTCTTAAGAATGTTACGTAATAAGTCAGGGAGCAGTGTCGTGTTAGTTACAATGACTGGAGTCGCGATCTGCGATCTTTTTTTTTTTTAGAGATACAATCGTGTTTTATGTACTCGCTACACGTAGATCGATAATTTACACAGATTTGAATAGGAAAGAATTGCAGATTTATATTATTTATATTGTTTTTATATTTATGTTATTTATATTATTTATATTACTTATATTATTTATATTATTTATATTACTTATATTACTTATATTATTTATAATACTTATATTATTTATATTATTTATATTACTTATATTACTTATATTACTTATATTATTTATATTATTTATATTACTTATATTATATATATTACTTATATTATTTATATGACTTATATTACTTATATTATTTATATTATGTTCTTTAACCCTCTGTAGCCCGAATTTTGTCTACTTATCAGAGAAAGAATTACGATCGATTAGAATTCACTTTGATTCGAAAATTCTTAAACTGATAATTGTTATAAATGAATCATGGTATCGCTACACTAATACAGTAATCAAATTTAACGGTACACTGTTAACTAAATGAAATAAATTTTTTTAAACGTGATTACATTAATTTGTAACTTTGAAGTCACACAAAGCCATAGATGGTTAAATTCTGGACAAGTTTTATTCTATTATGTTATACCAAAAGTTTCCTTCGTTATTGTTTGTATAAAAATGGCAGCCGTATCTGTTAAACGCGAACTGGAGAAAAGTAACAGAGCAATATAAAAATAAAATATAAAATATTATGGATCCATTGCTTATTAATAAAACGAAACAATCTTTTAGAACGACCTAATATTATCCACTTTAATTTGTCAACTTGTTCTAAACTGAGTACATAGCTTGGAAGCATAGAACAAAATATCCGTGTCTGTTCATTTTAGAATTTACAATTTTAACATTTCAGTTCCTCAATTACTATGGTACAAAAGAAGATAATATAAAAATATAACAGAAGCGAAGAAATAATACAAAACTGGCCTAAACACAGAGAGATTACTCATTGATTAAACTGTAAGAACAGAAACATACAGGAAAACAAACATATCAATACAACAATAAAAAAGGTATAAAATAAGAATAATAAATATATACAGAACCCACAAATGGACACAGAGTTATTCTAAAAACGACAAGGCAATGTAGAAGTAGCTAATGTAAAAATAACACAAAAACCATTCAAACAAGAGAAACGAGAAACAATTATTTTTCTACGTGAACAATTAAAAGTACCAAGAATTCTGATAATATCTGCCACAGACACGTTCCCAGTCAAAAAGTTGACAAGATACGGCGTACAAGTGAAAGCGTTGCTATTATTTGCTAGCGATTACGAGGAAAACACCTTTTAATTTGCGGGTCACCGAGACGAAAGCGTTTCGACGTCGCGAGATCATTCTCAACCGACGAACCAGCTATATTCTCGACATTGATCATTAATAACATCAATTTCAGTAGTTCACTGCACGACGACTCTATTTTCCACCGTATATGAACCTTCTAGTACTGCGCTATATTCGTTTTCAACTCAATTGTAAAAAAAAACTTTTGCATACGATGAAAATATTTGAAATTCTGTCACAGCAATTTATTTCAAATCTTTTTATATCTCTGCAGTACTGGAAGATTCAGACGAAACATCGAACATCGTTGATTCTTCGCGCTTTAACGCTGTTTGCGCCACGATTCGTTCTCGCGAATCGATTTTTCGCTGTTACGGCGAGAAATCTGCGATTTTTTAGTCGATTCGGAGAAAAATTGTAATTCTTTTCCTCGTTAATTTGAATAAAAATTTGTTTCACAAATAATGAACAGTTATACTGTCTTTTAATCTTTAGATAAAGATCTATAGAAAATTAAAATAGATCTTTAGATAATTCGATTCTTAAGAATATAATTCTTAAGAAGTATCCACTATTTATCAAGCAATAAAAAATATACTTTTTATACAATTAACAAATATAATTTTATACAATTATGTGTACAATGGCTGAACAATAAACGACCGCCATTTTGGAACTCGATCGCTTTTACCGATTCAGATACGCGAATTGGGCCACCGACGACCCTATGGGCCAAGGTGTTTTTATGTGGAAGTGAAAATTCCGTCGCTTGGAGGTGAAATCCATGGGAAGTGACAAAAGTAAAGCGACCATTGTTCTAATAGGAAACTATGTTTCCATATACGCGCGGAGCAATAGGTTCGACCTTCACGGAGACAAAAGCTGTCTTTCACGCAGCATTCATGGGATCATGTTGACTGAAGTACTGACTGAAATTTACATTACGGTGCAAAAATGTTAGATCAGGAATTTTGTTCTGAATCGTATGTGTTTTTTTTTTATACTAACAAAATTGTAATATATTTAATTGCAGAATATGTACCTTAACTAATTTTTAATTTTTATAATTGATTTTTAGATTTATTTCTATTTATTTATGGGTATTTAAAATTTTTATATTCTTTTAATTTTACCTTTTGATTTTATATCTATTTTTTATTCTTAATTTGTTTCTATTTTTTATTCTTAATTTGTTTCTATTTTTTATTCTTGATTTTATTTCTATTTTTTATTCTTGATTTTATTTTAATTTTTTATTCTTGATTTTATCTTCTCCTCTCTTTTATTTCAGTATTTATTTCCTACTTGCATTTTTTATTTCAATTCCTTTATTATCCGTACTTAATTTTTATTCCCATATATGCAAAAGTCTACGTAAACTATTTATTTGACGAAAAGGTATGCAATTTCATTTCACCCCTTTAATTTAAAATCATCTTACGCGTTACAATTAATCGTGCATCATAAACGTATCTCTCAATGATTAAGGTTTATTACGGCATTAAGAACAAGGTTGAAATTCAATTCTAAAAATGTTTGTTTTAATTAATACAGATAAGAAATGAAAGAAGTATGTCGAAATGCAATTAAACGTAATTGATCGAGATAACTGAAGCAAATGGATTCGTGAAAATAATCCAATTAAATGCAACAGTAGGTTGCTTGAAACTTTTATACAGATTTGTACACATTTTCATTGAAAAACATTGTTACTCAGCTGTAGGCCACGAACCACGATTGTTTAAGATCGAAAATCATTCACGTGATCGACGTTAACGAAGATTATTGCATAATTCTCTTATGTAGATACTTTTCTACATAAATTTTCTTCGTTGCTTCAATACATCGATACGAAACACAATTTTAATAACGAAGAATATCATTTTACTTCCTTTTACAAATATTTTTAAACACACTTGTAGAATTTTAATTCAGAATTACGTTTAATACATAATCTCACCGTTAACCCTTTGACTACGAAAGGCGTATATATACGCCCTCACAAGTCTATCTACACTTTGCTTACTTACTATCTTATTATCTTTATTCGCTTATACTATTTTTATTATCATTATATTAAAATTGTAAAAATAAATTTGCTCCTCGTTATTAATTTTGAATTTTTTTCTTAATATTTAACCCTTAGCGCTCCTTTGGCTCCGCTACGGGGACATTCTGTTTTCAACATGATTACGCTCAATTTCCAAAGATATCACACCATGATGATTTACGAAATAAAAAATTTATGTTTCGTTTACCAGAGGAAAAAGGATATTTATAAAATGGATAAAAACAAGTACTTTCACAAGCAATAGTAATTTTTTCCGTTCAAAATAAAATTTCTTTTCTTCAGTGATAAAGAACTGCACGGAGTGCAAAGGGTTAATAACCAATAATTACTATTATTGGAAGTATTGTTATTATTATTATTAAGGTATATACAAGTTAAGTAAATTAAAAGTAGCTTAGAAACAACTTAAGATAGATTAAAAACTGGATATTCTTAACTAATTTACAATTATTTATTTTTTAAACCCCTAAAAATGGTATCAAGTCGCCGGATACCGTTTTGGTTAGTAGTCAGTGGACAGTCGCAGCGACTGACATACGAATATCGTGCCGTCTGCATTGATGAATTCCTCCGAAAGCGCGCCGCAGTGAAAAGGTTAACACTAGTACTACCGGCGATTAAAGTAGAGTTATTTATACCAAAGAAATCAAAATGATAGGTATTTCGAAAAATACCTATAATAAGGGTAACAATTCTTTATGCATATTTGTCACAAAAAATTGCGGGAAATCCTCAAGATTTCATTATTGTAAATTTCTAAAATTTCTATAAGAAATTATGAACAAGTCATTTCGACTTGTTCGGTAGCTCTAGTGTTAAAGAGAACTGCATTATTGCTTTCTGTAACTACCAACTAAAATTTATAGAAACATTGCTACAATTGCACCTTCAATTTCTAAAACATTCATCCTTTTTTTATTGCCAGCAGGCATGAACGATTAATTATTCCGTAGACCGTGAGAAAACGACTTCGTAATTGAGCTTCTTCGTTCAACTATGCTTCGCGAAGTATCGTGAAAAAGAAGTGAACAGAGTTAAGAAGATGATATGTGAGACATTAATTATCTGTGAACGTGTTGCACACTTAAATTGTTACCCTATAAATATCAAGATACAATCTACCGGAGCCTGTTATTGAAGAAATTGACACCGAATTCCCGAATTCTTCCACGTTTCGATAATTTTTTATCTCAATTTCCATCTCAATTTCCACCTCAATTATCAAACGGATCACGCGAATGAAACGTTGATCGCATCCGAAAATTTTCTTAGACGATATTTTAAAGATCGACAAGTCGATGCCACGTGTAAGAATTCGACGACAGGACTGCCGAAGTTTTAAGATCATTAAAGCCACGCCTAGATCCATTAACATCACCTCGTTTCGACGTAACGTCGGCCAACAGTATTCTTTTCTTCTCAAAAAGTACGGGCAAAAAATACGACGAAATAAAAAGACAATAATAAACAAGATGAAAAAGACAGTTCCTAGCGATGACTATGATATTCGAGATATACGCGCCACCGATTTGTATAAACAATCGCCAAGTCGATATATTCTAAGCTTGGAAACATCGATGAATCGCCTGTTTAGCATAAAAGTCGTCTGACGAATTTCAATTTTTTTGTCACTCGTAGATATCTGTGAGAAGATTCGGATATTTTTTTTTTTCTTTTTATTCCAGTCAAGTAAAATGGAACGTTTTTATTGCACGCTACGGTAGATTCCCTGTGGAACACAGATTCTGACGCAATTTTTCGTGGATCTGAATAGACCATTCAACGATGTTCGTTTTTTTTTCTTTTAAATCGAAAGGTCAGGTTCTCGTGCAGATCATCGACGAAGATCTAGAGCTTCGCGCCAGTGAAAGGGTAATTAGGGTAATATTTCGAGCTCGTCGCGGAGTTTGGGTCGGAAAGGCGCTCCTTTGGTGTGCGTTTGTGAAAAGAATGAAATGTTAATTTACGAAACGTGAAATTAAGTGCCATTTTCTCTTTGATGATGGTCGACGCATTGTAGATTAACAAAATGTTGCTATTAAAATAAAGAATTACTATGCTCGATACGTGACAGGGTAATTTAATGTTCTTTTCTTTTTTTATCTTTTTAATCTTCATATTTCAAAGAAAGAGGATTTCGTAACCTTCTATTCGGTATTCTTCAGTTCGTATTTTTTAAAGCTGGACTATTTCCGCTTCTGACATGTTTTTTGCTTCGAATCTTTTTAACAAGAATAATTCCTAGTTTCTACTATCTTGTTGCTTCATATTTTTTAAGAGAAGGATTTTTTTTACTTCTTTTTATTTTTACTTTATAAGAAAGAAATTTTTTCTTGCACGCTTCCAGTCTTCTAACTTCAAATTTGTCTGGCTGCTTTACGCAATTCGATAAATTAATAGCTTGAAGAAAATGTCGAAAAATATAGTTATGACAAAGCGTATAATTTTTTCGAACGGATAGTAAACGTTGTAAATTTTTAGAGAACACGTGAAATATGAGAATCTTTGGAACTGGTCAGATCCAGTTATGTTGATTTCACCAAATTTTAGTTATTGATTCCTGGAAATCGCGCGTTGCTGAAATAAGCGGCGAACGGTTCGCAAATCATTGCGAAATTAATTTTTTGTTCATCCAGTGAACGGTTAATTAAGAATACGTATTCATTAATCAGGAAAGAAGAATGAGTATTGTCAAATCGCTCTTACGATTAGCGATAAGCGACGAAGCCAACAAGGAAAATGTAAACGTTGTCTGTCTATAAATAATCAACTAAATTATTATAAATTAAATTATTAAAGTTTCAACCAGTATCTCGAATAAATTATCGTTTCTCATAACCTTTGTTCGAATCAACCTTCTAACCTTCAACCAAAATTTTATTTACTTAGGATGGACAAACTTACAATTGATTACAATTTTTTATTACGTTGTGTAATAAGTGTATTCCCGTTTTCTTGGAAGAAAATTATGTACTTTCATTTTTTATGGAACTTACCTAACGAATTATATATTTGCCATTTTGTTTAACGACTTTTTGCCATCTTTCGGGAAATTACACATTCCTTCGTATAACTCTTTTCTTTCTTTTTTTAATTAAAAAATTCAGATAGGTGTAAATTTACTTCTTCCGCTTTATATATTAACGAATATTATGAACAATTCAGTTTATATAGGTATAATAGTACAGACGGTTTCGTTGTAATTCGAGGAGAGAAATTGCAAAAATTCTCCTATAATATGTACCTTCTGTAACACGGTTTCCTTCTAACACGATAAGAGAAATTGCGACAATTGTCCTACAACACGTACCTTCTGCAACACGGTTTCCCTTTAATACAAGAAAAATTGCAGAAATTTTCTTACAACAGCTCACTTCTACTATGCGTTGCCATAACTTTTCTTTCACATACTTAAAATATAATAAAGACACAACCTGCATTCTATAAATTTTGATGATTTTCATATACACCTAGGCTTCTTATAATACCATTTTACGCAAAATTATCGTGTTGTAGGAAGGTTAGCTGTATATCAATAAAATAGAGTACAACAGTGATAAGTAAATAAAATAAAATTTTAAAAATGTAGACAACAGCGATAAGTAAATAAAATAAAATTTTTTAAATATAGACAACAGCGATAAGTAAATAAAATAAAATTTGTTAAATATAGACAACAGAGATAAGTAAATAAAACAAAATTCTAAAAATATAGACAACAGGGATAAGTAAATAAAATCAAATTTTTTAAATATAGACAACAGGGATAAGTAAATAAAATAAAATTCTAAAAATATAGACAACACAGATAAGTAAATAAAACAAAATTCTAAAAATATAGACAACAGTGATGAGTAAATAAAATAAAAAAAAAAGACACATGGATATCTAACTCTCAAGTCATATGGCGTTGCAGAGGTTTAAGTTTCTTTTCAACTCCTTCCAATATTATACTATTTCTTTCAACCTAATCCCGCTTTCGTTTTACCAAAAAATAAAAATCCTAATTATAAGAAAAACGTATCATCCATATAAACCTTAATACATTTCTCAAAATTAAAAAATCTCTCAACGCAAGGATAGTTAGCTAAAAAATGACTCAAGGACCGCGACCGGGTTAATTCCACGTAACCCATCCGTTACACCAACAACGTAAAGGACACGCAGATTCTAGTTCACCGATAATCTCCGTAACACTAATTACAGGTTGTAAATACCGGTTGTTAACCGCAGCATCTTCAAGAAATCGAAGAGACGGATCGAAGTAAAGGGCAACGAGTTTCATCTCGTGTCGCCCGGTTGAAACGAGAGAAAACGATCAACGAGCCGATTGCGAAAAGCAATCTCGCCGGTGGAAGCGTTTCGTGCGCCAGGACGAGCCACGTCTGGCAAATGGAATAAAGATCGTTACGCTACGTATAAAGACTCGGTTTACTTTCTTTTCGTCTTAAATATGCCTGAATAGCAGGAAGTAATGGAAAGTTGTTGCGTCGCCGACTGGCGAAACTTTAAAAGCGAATCGCGGCGCTGCTCGCTCGCTCCATGGCTGTATAGGAGCTTGGAAAAAAATGATCTAGGTGAAATTGCAGCGGGCAACGCGATAGCGTTTACATGCGAGAAATTCTGTCACTTTTACTTTGGATGTGCGTGGAACTTTTCGTTACAAACGCGGAACTAGCGGTGGCGGTTTCGATCGGTATATGAAATTCTGGTTTAGGAATGATCGGAACCAATGAAGCGACATTGGTTAGGGTTGCTGGTGGTACGGACATGGAGAAATTTCAGAGAAGAAGGTTTTAATGTGCGCTCGCACTTTTATATTAGGATTTATTGTCAAACCTGTTGAAGATTTTTAAGATATAAAAGAGCAATAAATAAAAATAACAAATGGCGGTCCGTCTCCATCTCTTCCGCGTAATTTCTTTTACTCGTAAATCATAACTTCATTTTATTCTTTACAGCATGTAACATGACTCACAAGAGACATTATTTAACGCGTTAAACGCTACGCCGATTTTGGTCCACTTTCCTTTAGACTGTGTGCTGTGATAGTAGTTAAAAAATATTTGGTCGCAAAATAATTAAGAATTTAACCCTTTGACTAGTGTGGGCGCCTAAAGGCGCTTAGAAATTTTGTGCTTGTGACACTGTGCGCGCCTGTAGACGCCCTGAAAATTTAAGCTTAACGTTAATTGTTTGGCTCCCACAGAGTTCGTGGAGCCGTATATGTAGCAAAAAACAATTTTCCAAAACAATAACAATACTTTATTAAATATGTTTAGGTATACAACACAACTTAGCAGATATCACTGTATAATGTCCAAAATGAAAGTCCAAATGTAGTACCGTTCTTAATGTCCTGTGTCCAAATGTAATAGTCAAATGTCCAAAAGTGACGTAAAACGTCACTCTTAATGTCCTGGTCCAAGTATAATGATAAACTAAACTAATGACTAATAATAATGAGTGCGAATGTCTGAATGTCCGATGTCCTATCCTTATATCTAAATTCTGTCCGTCCAGGGGTGTGTCCTTGAAGCTAATTCTTGTAGTGGGAAAACTGTCTTGTCCAATCTGTGTCCGTTTCTGTCGCTGGGACGTTTTCTACCAGTAGTCCTAGGGTGGTGGAAAGATTTTGGTAAATCCGGTAAAGTCAAAAGGTGGCAGCCACGTGTGCGTCAGGTCCGTAGTCCGAAGGGTAAGATTATGATACGTCAATTGCTATTGAGCGGAGAGGCCGAAGGTTCAGGTAGTAACTAAGGTTTCGACGGTTCTCCGGGTAATTAAATTACTAGCATACAAAATCCTTAACATTAATGTTAAATTTTTAGTATGTATAGTAAGAATTCGGTGCAGAATACAAAGAAATAAATGATATTGTTTCAATGCAGTGAAATTCAGTTTTTTTGATTATTGAAATATATTTTCTTAAAATGTACCCCTAACAAAAAATTTCGCCGTTCTCGGCGTACGTCCTAATTGAATTCCTATCGAATGATACAGCCGGTGAGTCACAAAGTTTGTTGTAGTCAAAGAGTTAAGAAGAAAATTGTAAAGGCCTGCAAAGAAAATTTTCAGCGTCGGTCCGCAAGGACCGGCGTGGCGCTTAACGTGTTAACTGTAACACGTTGATTTTAATGAAATTTACATGTGATATAGTGTTCTTTTTTTTATTCGAAATCATCCGTATTTAAAGTGTGAAAACAGCCCTCAGAATTGTGGATGAAAAATATGTTTTCTTAAATATTTTGGAAACTATTCACACTATTACACAGTTATATCTTTCATTGATTATTGTACAATTTTTGTTTAAACTATTTTCTTTTCTGAAATGAATAGTTTTCCAAGTATTCTGAAAAATATATTTTTCATCCCTAACTTTGAGGGCTATTTTCATCTTCCAATGCTTTCTTAAACTCTGTCTCTCATATGTTTTGAATTCAAATCGAAATGTTACACTTAAGTGATGTTCCTTGTGAGCGAAGTTATAATTTATGAGTAAGAAAAAATTATATGAAAAAGATGGAGACCGGTACTTGTTATTTCTATTTGTAGCGCTGTTAAATCTGAAAAATCTTCAACGTGTTTGATAATAAATTCTGAAATAAAAGTGCTGATAAACCAGCTTCAGGGATAAACTTTTCGCGGTCCAAAACTTTGCAAGCACTTACTGTATCTAAGATCTCAATGTAATTCGGACACCGACGGATATTCTATTTTGTCAAATTAATTATTTTAGGTTCAAACGACAGAGGAGGGTTTTGCACGAATGTCGGTATCGGATATTGGCCGCGAAACTTCGCTAATCGGGCAAGAAGAGGAAATATTAAAAGAAAATTTACAGCACATTGCGAGAAAACGAATAAATTAGCAGTTTCATTAATTCGTTCGCGAGCTCGTAACAATATGTAGACTAATACTTGGTAAATACAGAAGGAAAACTGACGACTTACAATTAATGTGATTTTTAATAAAATTTCCTGTTGACATCGTACGGTTGCAGTTTTGCGTGAAAATGATTCGACTGTTTCGAAGAAAAACCGCTATTGTAGCTGTGTAAACAAATTCCACGGTTTCCTTTTATTTATTTATTTTCTTATATATTTAATAGCGACATGGATCGATCATTAGTGACAAGAGATTCTGTGAAGACTCGTTCAAATTTTGTTAACCGTCTCTAGTGTCACTTAAAAGTTACAAACTGATGTATCTATAATTTAAAAAATTAATTTTATTTAGTTATCAACTGCATTATTAAATTTGATTATTGTATTACTGTAGCAATACTACGATCCTTCCATAGCAATTATTAGTTTAAAAATTTTCAAATCGAAGTGAAAAATTGTAAGCAATCGTAATTTTTCCTCTGATAAGCAGACAAAATTCGGGCTATAGAGGGTTAAATTTAATTACGTAGGGTTCGGAATAATAACGTTAGAGTTTTTCAACGTCCTATAAAAATTCTGTGATATTTTAATTAAAGGTTTTCAATGTGGAAGTAACTGATTTAATCCGTGTTGCGTGTCGAATCAAAATATTATCCAACAGTGTTCGATTTGAATAAAATCAAGTTCGACGTAATCACGTTTGACAAAATACGTTAAGTACCTTCTATCAATGTTTCATAAAACAATAATTTGAAATTTAAATGCTTCTTCGGAAACATTCGATTAGGCAGAGCTCTGTTAGATAATATCAGATTTAATTCTATCATCCATCTGCAGTAGTTATTACTTAAAACATTTTCAAATCACAGTGAAAAACTGTAATCAATCGTAAATTTTCCTCCAATAAGCAGTCAAAATTCGGACTATAGAGGGTTAAAGAAATTAGTGTCGATTGAGACACGATGGTATTTTTTGTCCTTCCTGCGAATCACAGATATTAACGACACGCTCATTGTTAGGTATATTCTTCACACTATTTGCATCATTGACCGACGTATAATTAAAATAATTAGTTCCAAGGTTGCTTATTGTAATATTACGAATATATACAGCGATGCGAGATTAAGTATATTAACCGTTTGCACTCGTATGTCGAGCTGGACTCGACGTTCCATCTTGCTCCGTTCCTTTCAGTTTCATACTATTATTCTTATCGATTAAAAATACGTTTCATCGATTTTTATCAATGTATATATCCTAGTACATATAAAAGTATGAAAAGATACAGATTTTGGAAGTAGCTTATTATGCCCTATAACAGTGATCGGCAAACTTATTAGCCAAAGAGCCAAATATGAACATTACAACAATTTAAAAAAAAATTGGGAGCCAAATCTGCTTGTTTAGTAAACTTTTATTACACTAAATTTGATTAGACTAAATAAAATCTGGGGTGCCTATAAAAATATTTCAAATATATTTTTTTCTGAAGCCACCGGTACAAAATTATTATCATTATTAAATTGATGAAAATAAAAATTTTAAAAAATCTTTTTAAAAAATACAATTTTACTAATATATGAGCCGTTCGTGCACACATTGATTAACTCCATTTTTTGAAACATCTTAAATTTAAGTGTTAAAGCATTTGGTATAGTCATAACTTTTTATTAATATTATTGCGCCCATATTATTTTATTAATATTATTGCGCTTTCCGTGGATATTTGTGCCAGAGCCGCACTTTGTCGATCACTGCCCTATAATCACGAGTCACACTCGTGGCGTCGATTCTGGTTAAAGTAAAATAAAAAGACACAATATTTATAATAAAGTTGAATTTTAACTTTAACTGTAATTTAAATTTACAAGATTGAAAATTATCAAATAAAAAATACGTGTGATATTTCAATACTTTGCGTTTGACAGAGTGTCAAAGACGTGAATAACTATTGCTAATATGCATGAAGATTGAAGAAATGGTAAGCCAAGGGGTTAAAAACGAACCATTTGGAGTAAAATACCGATCGCGACTCGGAGTGCAAAGTTAATTAGTAATTAATTATACACGAGACGCTTGGTTATAAATTAAAAAGAATAAAGTTATATATTTATCTATATACTAAACTGTTTCATATTTTTTTCCAACGATTTAAAATACTGAGCATGTATAATATATTTGATTTGAATCGATTTTAAAAATCTTTAATATGCAACGAAATTAACTATAAAGATACTAAAACATTTTACAAATCTACGAAAGCTGTAAAATACGCTTATCACTAGTAACACAATTAATTCATAATAATAAATCAATTCCCCTAAAAAAAAACTTTTCTGGACACTACTTATTTAAATTCCATTAACCGACAAGAACTATAAAATCAAGAAATTTATCTCCGTTATAAATGGTACCGCAGATTTATTCGACGGTGAAAAAGTACGAGCACTCCATCGAAGTAAAACCGATTGGCTGTGTGCAAGTTGTCCGATCACTTTCTTTGCAGTCTGATTGCTCGTGTCTAGGAGGAAGTAACGAGAAACCGTTCCTTCCGGTTAGAAGACTGGTCGAGACGAATCGACCGGCAAGAGAGATCGCGGCTACGATTGCAACTTTTCTTAACGTCAGCGCACGTTGCAATTAAGTCGCTTGTTTCACGGATATTGCACGCTTATTGCGTTCTTGTCAAAAATAGTGCTTATCAGTACCAACGTAAGCCGTTCCCGGATTTTCCGCAGTAGTTGAACTGTAGTAGTGTTATCAATTAATTTATCATTTGTAACGAACGTAAGGAAATAAACGATTTTAAAAATAACGATTTTAGAAATAACTATTTTAAAAATAATGATTTTAGAAATAAGGATTATAAAAATAAAGATTCTAAAAATAATGATTTTAGAAATAAGGATTCTAAAAATAAGGATTATAAAAATAAAGATTCTAAAAATAACGATTCTAAAAATAAGGATTCTAAAAATAAGGATTCTAAAAACAAGGATTATAAAAATAAAGATTCTAAAAATAATGATTTTAGAAATAAGGATTCTAAAAATAAGGATTCTAAAAATAAGGATTCTAAAAATAAGGATTCTAAAAACAAGGATTATAAAAATAAAGATTCTAAAAATAATGATTCTAAAAATAAGAATTCTAAAAATAAGGATTCTAAAAACAAGGATTCTAAAAATAAGGATTCTAAAAATAAGGATTCTAAAAATAGGGATTCTAAAAATAATGATTTTAAAAATAATGATTTTAGAAATAACGATTTTAGAAATAACGATTCTAAAAATAACAATTTTAAAAATAACGATTTTAAAAATAACAATTTTTAAAATTAAATTAATATAATTAATATGACAATTACTATAGTGTGTTACTAAATAATCGTAATCTACTTTATAACAATTTCGTTTCGAAAAGTTTAAATCTGTAATAGTTCTATTTGTGAAATATTAATTTAACGTGTCTGTTAAATTACTAGCAGGATTAAATTAACTTAATCTAATTTCCAACGAATAATAGATATAAAACTGGTAATACCTCAATTTCGAAAGTATCGTTCTTTTTTTTTTCTTTATTATTACTATTATCTAAATGTTGAAACAGAGATTCATAGTAATTACATACTTTCGAATTGCACGATACTTAATCGAAATATATATCGAATTGGAAAGTTTTTATACAAAATGCTTCGAACGTTTAAATGCTATTCAATCAAATCCTACCAAATTGAAAACTTTCCAATCGAACGTTAACGAATTTAATAGCCTGCAATAAAACGTATACTATGTGATAGAATTAAATCTGATATTATCTAACAGAGCTCTGCCTAATCGAATGTTTCCGAAGAAGCATTTAAATTTCAAATTATTGTTTTATGAAACATTGATAGAAGGTACTTAACGTATTTTGTCAAACGTGATTACGTCGAACTTGATTTTATTCAAATCGAACACTGTTGGATAATATTTTGATTCGACACGCAACACGGATTAAATCAGTTACTTCCACATTGAAAACCTTTAATTAAAATATCACAGAATTTTTATAGGACGTTGAAAAACTCTAACGTTATTATTCCGAACCCTACGTAATTAAATTTAACCCTCTATAGCCCAAATTTTGTCTGCTTATCAGAGAAAAAATTACGATTGCTTACAATTTTTCACTTTGATTTGAAAATTTTTAAACTAATAATTACTACAGATGGATCGTGGTGTTGCTACGATAATACAGTAATCAAATTTAATAGGACAGTTACAATTAGCTAAAACAAATTTTTTAAAATATAGATACATTCATGTGTAATTTTTAAGTCACACAAAGCCATAGAGGATTAATTGTATTAAAAACTTCTAAGCCAAATTCTGCAGGACTAAATGTATTTAATATAAATTTCAAATGAAATTTCAATATATGTATTTCAATTATTTCCAGTTAAAAAGTTTTTTAAATGAAGTTTGGTTAACAAAAAGTCATCATTTTAATTTCTAGAAACCGAAGAACGTTTATCATAATTGTATTGCTGTTACATTATCTCCACATTTATTGCTATAATTCTTAAGCAGGTATTTGCTTCTGAAGCACGTTAGATCGTCGAGTGCAATGATTTCTCGATTTATCGTGCAAAGAAATAGTTAAAATATACGGTGCAAATGATATTCCACACTTTTTTTACTTTCTGCATGTGTTGTCAACATGAAATTCTATTTATCGCTATGTCATTTAGATACTGCATATTAACTAGTGCTATCTTACAGGGAATGTCTCAATCTTATGGAATCATTCGTGCTAGCTAATCAGAGATAATTATCGAGGCTGCTAAACGTCAGAAATTATCAACTAAAAGTGCAGAAACTTTTTGTTCCTCTCTTCTATAAATTGCAATTTGTCTTAAATTATTTTTAATTAAAGGTTAATTCCTAACAGTATCTAATCAAATATTAATTCACTTTAAATCATTAATAGACACGTATTACATACTTTCTTGTTCAAAAGTCACAGGACAGTTATAAAATTAAAAAAAAAAATTACTTCCAAACTAATATTTCATACGATAAATATGCCTTGCTGATATATTAACACTTTGCTGACCGATGACGAGTTAACTCGTCTTTTCATATCCAAACGTTGCTGACCGGTGACGAGTTAACTCGTCTTTTCGAACCTAAACGATGAAACGGCTATTCAAGCAAGATATTACACAATAAAAAAACCTAATATCACAAATTACGTTGATAATAAAAAGGTTTCCAAATTCTCCAAAATAAATGCTTCCCTCAGCAATCATGATCAAATTTATTGGAGTTTATTTAGAACGTTTCACTTCCATATTCAATTACAAAATAATAGCCAGCGACGTGACATAGTTCCTGTGTAAAATTCCCGGTCAACAAAGTGTTAACAATATTACTAAAAAAGTAAACGCACGAAAATTTGTTTAGTCCACGCGAGGAACAAGTTTTATACAAAACAGGGGGTGTCCTAAGACTTTTGAGCCGAGGTGTTTATCTAATTTAGGAACATTAATATTAGTTAACATTTTCATTGAATAATGCTGGTCGGTTGTTCCGCAAGATCGTGATTGTATCTATTTACAAAGCGTGGCTGTTACTTTATTGGTGGCAAGTTTTTACAATAACAAAATTGCTTTCCATTGAGCTTATGATTGAACGAGATAAGTTAATTCACGTCCTTGGCTTGTTCGCGTTTTCTTTCAGAACCGTTCGATATCCGTCTGTAACGCTCTATAATATATGCAGCTTCTTTATCGTGGACAAAGATGCGAAACCGTTGGTGATCCATCGAATGAGAAAAACAAAAACAAAAAAATTAATTATCATCAGCCTTGAAACGAGCTACGTACACACGCACTGCTAATTTCATTGTGTAACAAAGGAATTCGATTCGTACACGGTGCTCTGATTTTTTGATAATAATTTTTATATCTTCCTTTTAACCCATTGCCGCACACTTTTTATTTCGAAGTGGCGCTCAGAAACACACTTTTTTTTTTTTCAATCGTTTATGTCTACCAGATGAAATTGAGTGTAACTTGTATATTTAGAAGTGACAATTATCACATTTGGCCACAGTTTTTATAAAAAAACTTTTGACGTCTATAGCCGTCATTTGCCTACATATCGACAAAAATTTGACGGCTATAGCCGTCATTTGCGGCAATGGGTTAATGTTACTATTCCGACTTTACGAGAGGAAGAATCGTACAACTCTGGAATCGTCGTTTAAATAGTTGCACGGCTATAGGAGTCATATCGCAACTGTTAACGACAACTCTCAACATACTGTATTTACACTCCCGTCCATGAGTCACTTGTAGTAAGGACACTTGTAGATTTTGAATAAAAAAAATTATTCAAGTTAAATTATTGAATTAACGGCTGCTGTCACGTGCGTGTGACTTTGTACAGCCATTTTCTGGAAATGGTTTTCTTGCCGCCATTTCGATGTTTGTATACTAATGCATACCGATGCTATTTTAACCCTTTGACTACGACAGACTTTGGCGCGCACTGGCCGTACGGTACGGTACGAATTCACTCGCGACGTCCACTGGGTACGGCGAAATTTTTCGTTAGACATGCATTTCTGAGAAATTATATTAACCACTTGCGCTGGAAAGACGTGACACGCACGTCGTGATGCTTTTGTCACAGAATCGGTTCTCGCAGAAACAAAAATGACGCGCGTGGCACGTCGGGTGGGATTGTTTGCCAGAGTACAGATTATTATTGCACTACATAGCGTACAGTTCTCAATATTTAACCCATATTCTAAAATGGACAGCAAAAGTTCTAGGTCGAAAATAAATTAGTTTAAAAAATATAAATCCTTTTCCGATTTCTCTAAGGCATCGAACGCTCTATGACGCTTCTCAGTGAGTTACGCTGGACCGTTCTGCTACACGCGTCGGTGAATTTTTGTCGCCAGCGCAAGTGGTTAAAATATTCAAAATACTGAAATTTATTACATTGAACGAATATTACTTGAAGTGAACATTAATTTTAAGCTCTTTTTAAATAACAATATTTTATAATATTGTGGTATCGGGAACGGCGGACCGCGCCGGAAGAGAAGACGACACCCCGTTGTGCGTCTCGGCGACGTTCAGACCGGCGGTCCCGAAATGTTTAGGCTAGGAGGGAACATCGGCTTGTTTAGTTTTTATTTTTGACGCGCGGGGTTGAGGGTTCGTTGGGTTTTTCCTCGCGTTCAAGGGGTCAGTCGAGAGAAAGCGTGAATAGAGAAACTTCGGCCTGCGAGGTGCGGTCGATTTTTAAGAAAGTTACCGTATTGTGCATTTTTATTGTTTTCCTTTTTTGTTTTCCCTAAATATATACTGTTTTTTCACATCCTGCGTGTACTCCAGTTATTTGATCCCACAATATTAATATTTTATTAATATTTTAAGCCAATATGTTTCGGACGCCAATAGGCGTCAAAAGTACCGGGAAGTCAAAATGTTTCGGACGCCAATAGGCGTCAACTGTAGTCAAAGGGTTAAAAGAAATATTAAAAATAGTGTAACAGTGATCTTAACGCAGTGATTGTGTAAATATTGCCGGCGCTAATCTAAAGGCGATGCGAAAAATGTGCGGCCGTCAAAGTGTTAAGAAGATACAGTGGATTCTGATCAATTGAGACACATTGGGACTTGATTAATTTGTCCTAATTAAACGACTGTTCCCATAAAGTAAATTTCAACAGAAAATCTGAACAAGATGCAAAATGAAGCCAGCAACGATTTATTGAAAAATGTAATATTCGATCTTGAATACAAACGTGTGTTTAACCCCTTGGCTTACGATTTCTTTCAGTATTCATATACGTTGGTAACAGCTATTCACCGCTTTAATACTCTATCAAATGCAAAGTATTGAGATATTATACTTTATATTCGCTAATTCCCAATCTTATGAACTGAAGTTGCAGTTAAAGTTAAGATTAAACTTTATTAGAAATAAATAGATGCTTCTATCGTATTCGAACCATAGTCTGCGTCACGAGTCGTGATTGAAAGGCAAAGGGTTAAGCATTCGAACGAAGCTAACAATAAGTGACAAAATAAAATTAACGAGTAACCAAAAATAAGGAAATAAAGGAGTCGCTAATAACCCATAAGTGGTTGATGCGACGATAAACAACAAATTAAAAAAAAAAAAAAAAAAGGAAATAAATACTCGCAACCAGTATCACTGCTTCGCGACAAGCTTTGCTGTATCTCCAATCTTAAACTGTCCTAATAAAACTGCGGTATGTTCCGTATAAGCGAAGTGGAAACAATAGTTTTTGCTACCGTTCTTCGGTATTTCTTCCAAATAAACACCGGTTCCGATTAACCAGCGTTCCAATTAACCAGAATTCACTGCAGCACGATTTAAGGTTCTGTATAACGTGAAAAATAAACGAGCGGTTAGATCATTTTACAACTACAGCAGAAACGTTTCCTCGTTCTAAATTTGTCAAGCGTCCAATTACTTATAGAGCATGTATCCGTTTTTTTTTTTTTTTTTTCTTGCACGTTTCAAACAGCACTTATTCCATACGCAACGAAGGCTACGGCCAAAGTTACATAAAGAATTAATCGTCGTTCGAAAAATCGCGAATATATGCGCGTTTCTGCAAGTTTCACGGCCATTTCGTCCTCCAATAAAGGTTTAATTCCGTCTATGAAATACGAGGTAACAGCAGAAACCGCGTACCGGTTGTTAATGTCGTTCCTCTATAGCGAGCTTCATGGGCAGCTAGTGCGAACAAGGTGATACGGTTCATTCGGTGTTAATGTACTCGACTTTCTCTCACATGTCAGCCGAGACGCGGTCAGGACAGTCATTCTGAATCCATGGTCATCCTCGAGGACACTTGCACAGTCGATACATTGTGTCCTCTTTATTGGATATCGATCAACAGGTTGGATCGTTTTACTTTCGTTGGTTCCAATTTAATTTGTGAACCAAATGATCCATTAAGTGTTCCGTATATGTCTTTATCCAAGAGTTCCTTCCATTATAAATGAGTGCTTTTACTCGTTTCAAAAGTAATATATATATATATAAAAATAATAATAATAATAATAATAACGAAGGAATTGAACTGTATTTAATATAGGATATAGACGTGGGAAGCGATATTTATTGATACAATAAATATATAAAATGAATTTCGCGTAGAATTTAAAAAAAAAAAGAAAGAATGTGAATTTAAACTGTTGTATTTCAGATAATTCCATCTTAATGCAGCGTTTTTGCTCAAAAGTGATTTGCATTTACGTATCACATTGACGTCTCTGATGGTTAAATATATTTAAAAAACTATTTTTTCTTTTTGTATATATGTATGAAACTGTTCATCAGTTTACATTTTTTAATTGAGAGGCTCGCGTTAAGGTTGTAAGTTTCTTTTATATTTACGGAGAATGATTTGCACTTTTTATAATCAAATCGATCGGAAACTAGATTCAATAAGTGACGTTAAAGAGATAGATTTAAATCAATTTTTGAAATAGAAAATATATATTGAAATATATTTTTTGTTATGTTCTAGTTTTATTAATTCTATAATTCAATAATTAATTCTATAATTCTATAATTCTATAATTTTACAATTCTATAATTCTATAATTCTATAGTTCTATAATTATATCTATAATTCTATAATTCTATAATTGAATCTATAATTCTATAATTAAATCTATAATTCTATAATTCTATAATTAATTCTATAATTCTAGTTTCATTAAATTCATAATTAAATATTATCGCAATCTTTTGTACCAATAGCAAAATAGGTAATACATTTAAATTTTATTATCCCCTGTAATTACATTTATAAATTGTTAACTATCAGTTAAATGACCACTTCGCGTATCGCTTTTATTACTCTGCACGAATTCAATAACCGTTGAGACAAACTGCAATAGTAAACTCAATTTTCGATGTGCAAAGATAAAAAAAGGAACGCGGTAGATATAAAAAACTTTTAATTAGATTTAAAACAAGGTCTCCTTATCCACGCACTAAATAAACCAATTCTCTACCTATCTGGCCATTTTAATAGCGGTGCCAAACAGAAAAATATTATTGAATAATAACGCACGTTGGTACCTATTAAATATTATTTATGCGAACCCCACGTTACTCAATTATAATTAATTGACACTGTCGAGGTTGTAATCGCAAACATACGCAGAATCTTATACGTATACGTATACTCGTGTATCGAGATAGGACGAAATTAAATCTTCGTTCCATTCTGGATTATTATTAAGCATCGACCGTCCGACCGTCGATAATTTTTCGAAATGTCCCTCGTCTTCATTTTGTCTCAGGGACACGTGCGAAACTAAACGTGCGTGACGTGTGACTATACACAGTCACACGTATACACAATTACTAACGTTAGCATGTGATCATGAGAATTTCATTACCTTGGTACATTTTTCTAGATCGTCTCGAGCGACGGCCGTGCCTCAAGGAGTCCGGAAATAATTTTTATTAGAATCTTAAACAGCAGTCATTACCTCGATAACACGAGAGCCTGACAAGCGGAAAGACATTCGGTGTCAATTTATAGGGGAACTCCGTGGAACCATAAATGAATATTTTAAATATCATGCGGGTCCTAATTAAATCCTACAACGTGGTATATTCTTTCAAACATTCGTCGTAGATTCTTAATAAAAATAGAATTTTAACAGATCAATTTTACTTTGTTGTACAGTATTTCTTCTTACGCGAGCTAATTTTGTTTATTATTTTACTTGATAATTATTGCAAAGTTCGTTTAATTCGATTTAATTCTGAGGTTACGAATTTGTGTTGCGCGAAATCACAGAGTTCCACTGATAAACCTTAAGATTCCAGTATAAAATTAGTTCTCGTGTTTTAATTAATGATTCAAAATGTGTATGAAAAATCTGTTTGAATAAAAATTCAAAAAGATAGAATAGAGTAGAATAGAATAGAAAGGATAGAATAAAGATTCAAATATATAGAATAAGTAAATAAATTTTACTTATTATAACTAATAATTATTATAATAAACATTATACTATACTACAAATTATAGTAACTATTTCAATAATGTTTATAAGTACTGTACTAAAAATTATTATAAGTAAAAACTGTCAGAGTTTCAAAATTTATTATCGAAGTAAAAAAGGTTCCACGATTAAAACAAGTTGAGAATCCCTGATTTAATTAATTATTTCCCGACAAATGATACGTTATTTGGGATTTTACCCGATTTTTGTTCACTTATTAACAGACACTGTAACGGATATAGTTTCCTCGCTTTAACGTGGGATATAGTAATAAATAATTGGCAATAGAGTTATGCAATAATAAACTACAATGATACAGTAATAAGCCAATTAAAATAAAAATTAAAAAAATATAGACACGTAAGTATCGTACTTGTATTCCTAGCTTCCAATTCACGTGGCGCTGCACAGTTAAAGAGACATCAATGAAAGCACTTCCCTGTCTACCGCGACGGCAGTGATTTCAACGCGTGGTAAGAGAGGCGTTTAGGTATACGTCCCGCTTACCATACTGTATATGACAGTGGTAGTCAAACCATGCTATTATAAAAGTCATATTAAATCGCCTGACGGAAATACTCGAAAGGCGCATTTTTCGTTGGAACAGTACTTTATTTATATACGTACGATTGAAGTAACAATATTATAAATCATAATAAAATCAGCAAACTTTCAAAAAATATTAAATATGTGTATATATTACGTATCGAATTTATAAGAAAAAAAAAAAGAAAAATTGCTCAAACATACGGAAACTGCAGCAAGTGTCTGAAGAACCGCAGTTCGGTCAGCGTAGATGTATGATATTTAATATTCGAATTTAAAATTTTGCATACATTACATCAATTTAGTCATTCACGAATGTCGCGTATATATTTTTTAAACTATTTCTTTTTTCTCCTAGATGAATGCAGATTTTTTCAGAATTTACAGTTATTGTCTTTGCATATTTTTAGCGTTTTACGAATGACTCAACGCAAGTAACTAATTAATCAGACGAATATCCAGAAATAGCGTGTAACGAGAAATAAATTAACGGAGATCTTATCTATTAGAAAATACGACTACTGTATAATTTAGATTTCTAAAATTATTCTTCGTTGCTTTAATCGTGCAACTATTTGTGTAACTATTTCTAGCAACCAAATATTTTTAATATAATGGATAATTCTTGGTTTCTGTGTTTATCTCTACTGTTGCGCATTTATTTATGATAATTAATAACTATCAACTTCTTGATTAAATTAATGTTTCGACGCTACCACCAAACAGGTAATTCCATCAGAAATTACTTGAATGAATAAATAAATTCGACGGTTTTTTCCTTCCAATGATCGCACGACTCATCGTAAAAACCAATCATCGATCATTCGTGTTGCCCTTTTTATACTCTCCGATAATAAAGACGAAAATGAATCAGAATGAAAACAGGATGATTCGTGCATCGATTTTCGCTCGATTATATTATTCCATGATGTCACCGGTCGCGTGAAAAATCACCAAACCGAGTCTTCATCGTTCCTAACAGCCGCGAAGAGAGAAAATAATTAATCGGCGTGTTGGACGCGTCGAAACATGGGCTTATATGATCTCTTATATATGTATCTATGCCTTGTAACGTGCAGCTGAAGAAAGAAGAAAAAAAGAAGAGGAAACGTTCGATCTAACCAGATGTTTTCTGGCAAATGTATTCAATTGGAAGTCTTGTAACCTCGATACAGTGGATATACTGCCGGGCGAAATATCTTTTTCGTTCCAAAAAAAGGTGGTTGACATTGGGACACTCGCTAGGTGCCTGGATATTCTAGGCTGCATTAAATTTGACAAAAATGGTATAAATAGAAATTATCACAACTGTTTCAATTCTCTGTAACGTCATGAAATTTGGAAGTTCAGAATTTGGAAGATTTAATGCTTATTAACACTAGAACTACCGACGATTAAAGTATACTTATTTCTACCAAAAAAATCAAAGTGGAAGGTACATAAAATAATATGCAATGCACCTGAGACAAAGGTTTATCTATATTTCTAACAGAAAATCGCGGAAAATCTGCACAAAGGCACCATAGTTAATTTATAAAATTAAAAAGTGGGTCATTTTGACCACTTAGGTGGTCCTAGTGTTAAGTTTTACTTTCTTGAGACTGTATTATTCTATTCTATTACTATAGAATTGCATCGGTACTAGGTAATTTATTATATCTGCATTTATAAATTATAAATTATATATCATATAATATCATTTTTTTAATTATTTTTTTAATTTATATAATATAATCTAAATTAAATTAAATTAATCTAGAAACTAATCTATTTAACTTCGGTGCGGCCTTCAACATTTCCTAGATCCAATCAAGCTACCATTCCTCTAAAAAAAAGCATTCTAATTTTAAGAAAAAAACCTAGGTAAAATATAAAATTGAAACGATAGTTTACGTATATTAATAACAAATTATTATATCGGTTTCAAATTAGAAAATTCGAATAAAAAGTTCGAATAAGATTGAGTCAAAAATGATCCAAGGGTTGAGACAGAGTAAAACGCTTCAAGATGGTTCGAAATACTTAATCGACACTAATTTTTAAAACAAAATTTGTACGAGCCTTTTCATAATCCTTCGTCGCTAATGAATCTAGATGTCGATGCGAAATTAAACTCCCATATATATATATATATATATATAAAAAAAAAAAAAAAAATTACATAAACATATTCACTCTCAAGTTTCAGTTCACCTACTCACGAAGGAATACCATAAAACAAACACTATATATTACTTCCCATGCGCTGCTACTTCCCAGTTGGTAATTAAGCGCCACCACCGAGACAAATTAAGAATCCCACGAGGAACGAGAACAGCGACAGTCCGACCAGAGAAAGCAACGACGTTCGAGGTTATTAAACTCATTCTTATTATAATGTTCGCGACTTTATACCGTCATCTATGCGATTCATCCTTCGAATAGCCGAATAAAGCTGTTACAAGTGTCTACCGACAGCCACGATTGATGACGATCAGAGATCGACAGCAGATATTTATTGATCATCCTCCAACATACCAGGCTCCAGAATGTCTGCCACTTGCAATGACTAATGGCCTTTTTTTTTTTTTCTTTCCGCAACCTCTCACCTTCGTTTTTTAATTTCTTCTTCATATTCTTTTTTCCTTTTTCTTTTTTTTATTGTTCGTGTTCGATCATCATAGGCATCGTGGGTTGACAACGTTTCGTGGAAAGATACTCAATTGTGCAACACCGTGTTACTGATAATACCAGTTAGACTACAATCGACCGTGTCCACCGGTTAAAAATAACGGTGACAATGCGTGTGAACGGTTACGTGTGTCGAAAAGCGCTCCACATAAAAAAATAATGTAAAATATCAAGGACCGAGACTGACTGACGGTATTAATGAAATACTGGATGCACGCACGACAGCGCGAGGAGCAGCCGGCGAACTGGTATAAATAATGTCAACCTCGATCTACGTGCTTTTATAAATATGGAAAGCCAGGGGATTATGGAAATCGGTATAAAAGCGATCCGTATATTTTGCTGATATTATTTGCCTCTTTCTTTTTCCTCTTTTCAAACATACACGGCTCGGCCGGATTTTTACGTAGGTGGAAATGGCCGATTTTAAAGGATGATGGTCTTTTCGAGTAAACGGTGTCGTTGGAATAAATGAGGAGAAATTATGGTTCAAGGGTTGTTTATAACAATTTTTTTAAACGGTACTGGTCCTTTTTCTTCGTACGACATCATGTTTTAAATTCTCTTGGAAAAAACAGTGTACTACTAATTAACCCTTTGCGGTTTTAAGTGGAGCCAGACTCGATATTTTATTTCGTTCCATTATTTTTAGTTTTGTGATACGAAACATATTCTTTCATATCAGAATTTAATTTGATGGGAAATTGTGTATCTAGATACCTTACTGGTTATGAAGATATGAAAATTCAGCCGAATTATTGACAGTTTTTAAAAGTAGATTATTGAATACGAACTAGTTGTGATAAAGTGTCGAAAGTAGCTCGGACCTCGAAGAATTAACCCTTTGCACTCGAGAGCTCCGGAGCGATTTAAAATTTGTCTTCAAACTCGAGAGCTCCGCTATGGAGCCACGATTACATATTGGCGATCGTTTCAAGAGGTATCACACCTTGGACGATTACAAAATGTAATAATGTTATAGTTTTTTGTTTTCTTATATACCACAACATTTGAATGTATAATCGATTAGAAAAAAATAATAACATACAATGATGTCTTTCCTTTTACAGAAGGACTGCGCGCGTTATTAGAAACAAGCGAAGCCCGACTTCCGTTGGAAAGTCGGGCCACGAGGCAGAGTCGCTTAGGAACCGTCGAACGTGCACGACCTATTAGCCCTTAGATTAGTCTACGTCTTAACACATTGAGGACCGGTCACGAGATATCTCGTATTTCGTTTCTTTCAATTCATAAAAGTAACAATTAATTATAAATGGGAAGTTACGTTTAAAAACGACCACTTTACCTGAAAATTGAAATAAAGATCTATATTTACCGAAGATATAAATGTTTTGTTAAAGCAGGCAAGTAGAAATTTTATTCGAGCGTAACTTCGGCCAGTAATGAGATTTTTAAAAAAGTTTCTTGTCATCAATGTGTTAGTATTCCTTTCCTTTTCAAATATATATATATCTTGTTTGTTTAATTCAGTTTATACCAATTTATTTAGTAATTCTGACAACCTTAGTCCACTACACTTTGAATGCGCACATCATTTACGTATATATGAATATGATTTTTTCACTGAAATTGCTTCGAGTTGCTGGTAATATGAATGAAAAAAAACTTCGAGTGCAAAAGATTAATATTGTATTATTTACTCTAGTTTTTTCGTTTTGTATACAAATATTGGGTTGTCCGGAAAGTTCGTGCCGTTTTTAGTTAGGTGCCATTAGAACGGGTTTGAATATGTCGGAATGATCGAAAACAAATGACGCGCGTACATATTCTAAAGAGTGACACTTGAGGCATCTTTAGACAAAAGTTTAGTTAGGATACATTCATTTTCGTTAGTTTTATACGCTATTAACTGTAGAGCTACCGACGATTAAAATAGACTTATTTGTAGCAAAGAAATCGAAAGGATAAGTATTTGATAAGATACTTATATTAAGGGTAATAATTCTTTGCGCATATTTTGTTTAAAAAATTATAGAAAATCCTTGAAAATGCCCTACTGTAAATTTATAAAATTTCTAAGACAAATTACGAACCGGTCATTTTGACTCGCACGGTTGTTCTAGTGTTAAATATGCAAAAGTTTTTCGCCAAAAAACCTAAGAAGTTTTGGAAGGATGGGATATTCAAGATACGTGAAAGATGGAGAAAGGTATAGTACAAAATGGAACATATATAATTTAATAAATGTATAAGGAAATTTAATTGTGTTGCGTTTGAATTTTCCTTAAAAATCGGCACGAACTTTCCGGACAACCCAATATCTAAAAGTTTAAAGTCGTTACAACATTTTGAATTATCTACCAAATGATAAACTAGCCAAAAGGTTAATTACAAACGTGAAATAGTAATATCCCGAAACGTTTGATTTACAATATGAACAACTGAATATGCATACAAATGATCCTTTTACACGTAAAAATATATTACGTACGCCTAGTCCTATTGCAACACGGTTTCGCTCTAACACGACGAAAGAGATTGCGAAAATTCTCTTATAACCTTCTACAACATAATTTCACTCAAACGCGATAAGAGAAATTGCGGAAATTTGTCTATTTTTTTTTTTTTTTCTTTAGAAAACACAGTATTTTATACTAACCTACCTATCGTGTTGTGGCAGCGTTAAAACACTGCGATATCGAAATCTAATCTCAATAACTTACAACACAGAACGCCCAAGAATTACTCCACATGTAAAATCTGAAACAACGAAATCAAACTAGGAGCTGTTTTATTGGATTACAAAAAAAATCGAGGAAAAACGTTACGGAAAACAATACAAGCTGGGAAACACGCGCTTCCGCGGACATCGGTTCATATTTGAATCGCTCGTAAATCGCGGCGCACGATTACCGTTTTTCGCGCATTCCTAAAACGAGCGAGACCGACGAAACTACTTAGGCAAACCGCGTTCTCACGCATACGTCTAGAAAAGGGATGGTGGTCACGATCGGGCTTGTATCGTTTGCACGTACATACGATTCGGTGTAAATTTCTAGACCGCGTGCCAGAGCACAGTCCGTCGTTTCTTGCGACAACGCGTTTACGACTTCCGCGATTCGGTATCGCGTTAATAAGTGCGCCATTTCTTGCGATAGGACAAAAGATATATCGCGGTTGAGCATGACAGTATCGATCGTATAATCGCGACTACCATTGAGCGAACGTATCGGTACGATTGGCGCGCTGTTCGATACCTACGACACCTCGAACGCGTTTGTCTTTCGAGCCGGAATTTAATTTTTCTTCTTTTTTTTTTCCTCTCTCTCCTTGTATCGCGAAATCTACTTCACGGAACTCTACAGTGGATTGCCTTGAATGAATGTCGAAGCCTAAAACTATTTTGGTCATAGATAATTTAATGAAATTATCAAGCGGATTTACGATATTCGTTCACTGTATGATTTACAATCTGTTGGAAATGAACTTGGAAAGTTTGTTTTTTAATTTAACCCTCTGTAGCCTGAATTTTGTCTGCTTGTTAGAAAAAAAAATTACGATTGATTACGGTTTCTCGCTTTGATTTGAAAATTTTTTAACTAATAGTTGCTATGGAAGGATCGTAGTATCGCTACAGTAATGCAGTAAACAAATTTAATAGTACAGTGATAACTAGGTAAAATTAATTTTTTAAAATATGGATACGTTAGTTTGTAATTTTTAAGTCACATAGAGGGTTAACCTTCTATAGCCTGAATTTTGTCTGCTTGTTAGAAAAAAAAATTACGATTGATTACAGTTTCTCGCTTTGATTTGAAAATTTTTTAACTAATAGTTGCTATGGAAGGATCGTAGTATCGCTACAGTAATGCAGTAAACAAATTTAATAGTGCAGTGATAACTAAGTAAAATTAATTTTTTAAAATATGGATACGTTAGTTTGTAATTTTTAAGTCACATAGAGGGTTAACCTTCTATAGCCCGAATTTTGTCTACTTATCAGAGAAAAAATTACGATTGATCACAATTTTTTGCTTTGATTCGAAAATTCTTAAAGTGATAATTGCTATAGATGAATTGTGGTATCACTGCAGCAATACAGTGATCAAATTTAATAGTACAGTGATAACTAGATAAAATTAATTTTTTTTAAATATAGATACGTTAGTTTGTAACTTTTAAGTCACGAGTTAAGTACTGGTTTTGGCCAATTTTCTGTTAGATAATAGTATCTTAATAGAATCATAATAGAATAGTAATAATAGAATCCGATACGAATTAACACGTTAAGCGCTACGCTGATTTTAGTCGACTTTATATTAGATTCTATGCTACGATATGAGTTCAAAGATATTTGATTAGAAATAGCGAAGAATTTAAGGAGAAAATTGTAAAAGTCTGCAAAGAAATGTATCTTTGTTTAACGCATTTTAATAACGCCCTTTACTGAACTGTACTATGAACTATACTATTTTTTTTAAATTAATACTGTTGATTATTGGAAACCAACGAAATCTAAATAAAAAATTCAGCGTCAGTCCACAGTTTGTTTTTCTTACAAAAATTGTTTTTATCGCATGGTAGCCAAGACAACGAAAATAGTTTCAGTTTATTTATGTTCGCATATCGTATCTGATTTTTATACCAAGTTCTGTTTAATTAATTTTTTCTTCTGTTATTGATAAATAATTATTTAAATCCACCGCAAAATTCTGTCACAATGAAATAAGTTTATTTATGGATCGCATATCGTATCTGATTTTTATACTAAATTCTGTTTAATTTATTTTTTCTTCTGTTGTTAATAAATAATTATTTAAATCCACTGCAAAGTTGTGTCATAACGAAATAATGTTTCGAATAATATAACTGAACTTTGTTAGATTGATTGTAAATAAAGTTAAATAATTAAATTAGCGGGACACGTTTCTTGCTTTTTTAAAATAAAAAAAAAACTGTTGTGACAGAGTATATATCATCTTCAAATTTGATTTCAAGTTGACGATGTCGCTTTTTAATGCGTTCGTAGAATTTGTTTCTGGAAAAACAGTGAAATCCTCTTGGGATTTTTTTATCACACTCGAAACCAGGAAAATATGTAAAAATTGGATAAAACCGTGATGTCAATCGCCGATTGATTATGCAGACGAATTCGAAGAAATTTTCTTTATCCCTTTATCATCAATCATATAAATCCAGCTTTGGAATAACCTAGAAACTTGTTCCTCAATGACGCGTGTGTTTCCCATAACATGGTCGAAGAAATAAACGATAAATAATTGACAACGTGTTCAATCGTTTCGTTGGAATTATACGAACCGTCTAAAAATGATATTCTAATTAGTACCAATTGAATCTGATTTCACGAATTCCGGTAAACATGTTTTCAATCGCGAAAGATAGCAACTCTTCTCAATTTACGAATAAAAATAAAATTCAAGTGTCTTTTCATTTCAAAACCGAATAAATTAATTATTCGAAATTACTTCGATAATCGTTACACGCGATAACGTTTTCATTTTCAAGCATTTCACTAATTAAATCGATACAAAGCTTGAAATATACGAAACAGAATATTGTTACAAGAGTAATCGGGAGAATATAAGTAACATAAATGCAACGTAAACCGAGATACGATATTAATCGAATGGAGAATGTCTCGGAATACTACTCCATTTACCGCCTAACCTTTAAATTATGACTAGACTACTATACACACGTATAACGTTGCGCGTATTCACGTTCAGACAACTGATATTTAAACTTCCCGCGGTAGAAGTCGAGCCGTGAAATTCTACTTCTTCGTATCGAATAAATAAATCTTCCATCCCTAAAGGGTAACCTGAAAGACACCAATACCACGAATAACCTGCTACAGTACCTCAAAGAAACCAAACTATACAACAAACTGTAACTCCTCCTCTCTGAGTCGTTAATAACCCACGAGTGGTTGATGCGACGATAAATAATAAATTAAAAAAAAAAAAAAAAATCTTGGAATTAAAAATCAGCAAAAGTGTCTTTCCTTCCTTATTACCAAAACGTTTCAAACCTCTATCCGTCGAATAACTTTGAAAACGTTGCACCAAAATAGATAATATAAAAATAATTATACAAGCGACGAATTTCGTCGCATAATACTTTTTAATTTCTTTTCCGACGAAAGAAAATACAGAATGGTCCAATCGATTAAAAAGAAAACAAGCGATAAAAATCGATCGCTTGTTTCGATTTGCAACGCGCCTTAACGAACCCTCCGACGCTTATGCAAAGAACGGAAATCGTCGGTCACGAAGGAACAAGATCGGCGTGTTTCTTGCAACGATTTCAATGGTAACTCGTGTACCGATAAAGCTTATGCAAGAGTCGTTTCTCGTATCTGGAGCAGAGATTTAAAGGGTGTCAGAGTATTTCTTGCTTCGGCATGAAACTAGACCGGCGAAAAATTTCGTAACCGTGACTTTTTATCGCGCGAAGGGTGCATGCGCGTCCTGTCCGCGATTTTGCCTCGTAAAGGTTTCGTAAAAAAGTATAATACGTTAACTTGGAACGTTAACTAAGCAGTGCGGACAAAAGAAATGTTATTGAGGCCTGTAGGTGCTGAAAAGTCATAAAGTACCATTGCTATCGAATTTTTTTGCAGCATAAATTAGGTAGACCGAGTCGAATCTGATTTTCTGTTTAATAGTGAAAAAAATGATAGTCGAAATTTAGAAAGTTGACTTTTTATCATAAATTCGATATCTATTGGTAATCGATACTCATCTCGTTTGAACGTTAATAACGAACAGTTTTCATTTGACTTAAAAATCTTTCTTTTGACTTAATTCTTATTTCGATTCGATTAGCCTGGATCTATCCTATATAAAAGTATGAAATTTAAATTTCTCGGATTTATTTCGTACGTTACTTCCTTCTCCAGAGATAAATAATGAAACATGCAACAAGCGAGTGACCTTTCGGACGATAATCGAGAACGAAGAAAGCTCGATTACATAACTGTTCTCACAAATTTATTCCACTTTCGACAAAACTGTACACATTTACAATGCTCGAAATAAAAAAAAAAAAAAAATCTTCCCATTATACACGTCTGCCGCTCTAAAACATTTCTCCTCTAAAAGCATGGAGAAGCGCCCCAAGCCTTCGCGATTGTCAAAATGAAACCCGAGGAGCCACGTTTTCGAAGAGTCACTCGACGCCGTAAAAAGAGATCCGGAAAAAAAAAATCTCAAGAGGCCAATTAAAAAATCATCCACAAATAGAATTTTTTGATGCTATTTATACGTCTCGGATGCGGAATACCAACGACGTGAAAGGATCGCGTACGGATTGAACGTGGAGAGTTGAACCGAGCCGCAGGTAAGTGACCTTTTCGACGATAATCGGAAATGAAGAAAGAAAATTCGATTGCGTAAAAGACGTCACCGGTTGATCGTCACCTATGGAAGACACCGCGTGCACCCGCAATCGCGAGTTACGTTATGCAAGAGGTAACGATGCAAAAATCACTCATGCGGGACCTATCTACGCAAGGACATTCTCAGAGACGAAGTTTTCAGCTGTTGCACGGTTGCAATCAGCGTTTGTGCAACGTTAACGACCTCGACAATGGGGACAGATATGCGGCCAATTATTGTCGAGCTCTACGGGCCCGCTTCTCGCGATAATTATTTCATATACACATGCAACCGCGTTCTGATCGCGTTTGACCCGACAATTATATTGTTCCGCGACACGATACCATTCGGATAACGTTTTCAGAGCGTTATCCCTTTCACCGACGATCGACTGTGGATTTTAGATACACGATACTTTACGCATTTCAGAACTGTATCCTGGAATCAGGTTCTTGAATTTGTTCTTTGAGAAATTTTTATTTTAATTCTTTTTATTTTATTTTAATTCTTTTTATTTTATTTTAATACTTTTTATTTTATTTTAATACTTTTTATATTATTTTAATACTTTTTATTTTATTTTAATACTTTTTATTTTATTTTAATTCTTTTTATTTCATTTTAATACTTTCTATTTTATTTTAATACTTTTTATATTATTGTAATACTTTTTATTTTATTTTAGTACTTTTTATTTTATTTTAATACTTTCTATTTTATTTTAATACTTTTTATTTTATTTTAATACTTTTTGTTTTATTTTAATACTTTTTATTTTATTGTAATTCTTTATTGTATTTTAACCCTGTATGGCACCATGTGACTTAACTATTTATATTTAAAAAAATTTATTTCATTTAGTTATCACGGTACTATTCAATTTTGTTACTGTACTACTGTAGCGATACCACAATTCATCTATAGCAATTATTATTTTTAAAATTTTGCGATCGAAGTAAAATACTGTAATCAATCGTAGTTTTTTTCTCTGATAAACAAACAAAATTTAGACTATAGAGGGTTAATTCTTTAATTTAGAAAATTTAAGGGCTTATTTTATTAGTTATTTTTCTTTTTCAGTAAGTGAGATTTGTTTGTTTGAGTAATTTTGTTTAAAATTGGAGAATCATTTTTAAGGTACATATTGAAAAATGGTATTTAAAAATATTTGTTTTTATATAGTATGAAAATATTAATTTATATTGAAAATAATATTAAGATAAGAGATATAATATTCGACTAATAACTATTCTTAGTAGTCTGCATGATTGGTAGTATGGATACGATATTAAATAAACAGGCACTAGTATTTTTTATATATTATACAATAAGAAATTTACGAAGAAGTGACTTTCACGATTTAACATAACTATCATTAAACTACTATACTCTTAGAAACAAACATTATTTATAAGAGAAAGCTCTATTATGTGGAACAATACTAGTGTAATGAACTTCTCTATATAAACAGTAATTACTACTATTAATATTATCTGACGTATTACAAACCGGCTGTGAAGCTACAAACGTCGGAAGAATATTTGAAAAACACTTTTAAGGAAATACATTCTCTTTTACTTTTTGCCCCAATTTTTTTATTTCTTATAAAATGAACGCTAATAATAAGAAACTGTAACAGAAAGTGTTCACGAGAAACGTTACTACAAATAAAACATTTTCAATGTTTCATCATTTTGATGGTAACTGATACGTTTATGGTAATTAAAATAAAACGAGTACGCGTTACGGTGACCGACCTCGATCAACTCATCTTTTGTCTTTTTCTCTTGCCAGTGTTGAAAAATCGAGTTCGTATTCGCGATGACTCGGACCACTGTTTCTGTGGTGGGTCTCTTGCGATGCCTCAACCTTGACCTGTATCGAACTAGACCGAACCTTAAGTAGGCTCTTATGCACATTTCGCAATGTTGTTCCCAACACCAATTTCACTTCGACCGTGACTCGAGTCGGAAAGCGACGTGCTCCGACAAACCATCGATCGTCAGTGCGATCGATGAAAGTAATCGAATATTTTGCTCTACTTTTTTTTTAACAAGAAGAAGAAATTTTATTTTAATCCTCTATAACGGAAGGAACTTTCGGGACAACCTAATATATAAAATAATATGTAATGCAATTCAGACAAAAGTTTATGTATATTTTTAATAGAAAATCGCGAAAAATCTGCCCAAAGGCACCAATTATATTAACCCTCTATTGGACCGTATGACTTAAAAGTTACAAATTAATGTATCTGTATTTAAAAAAATTTATTTTATTTAGTCATCACTGTACTATTAAATTTGATTACTGTATTACTGCAGTGATACCACGATTCATCTATAGCAATTATTACTTTAAGAATTTTCGAATCAAAGCAAAAAACTGTGATCAATCGTAATTTTTTCTCTAGTAAGTAGACAAAATTCGGGCTATAGAAGGTTAACCCTGTATGGGACCGTGTGACTTAAAAATTAAAAACTAACGTATCTATATTTTAAATAATTAATTTTATTTAGTTATCACTGTACTATTAAATTTGATTACTGTATTACTGTAGCGATACTACGATCCTTCCATAGCAATTATTAGTTTAAAAATTTTTAAATCAAAGCAAAAAACTGTGATCAATCGTAATTTTTCCTCTGATAAGTAGACAAAATTCGGGCTATAGAGGGTTAATACGGTAAATTGATCTTAATTATTAATTTTATTAATTTTTATTTCAATACCGATATAACAGAAAATTAAAAATATATTATCCATTTTTATTCGTTTACTTTCTGTTCTCGTAAAATTGTGAAGTTAAATTAATACTGTTAATATTGAAATATAATTGAAATTAAGAAAATATCATTTTACATACCATTCAAAAATATGTAGGTTAATATTTGCATGAATTGAAGTCAATAATTTTTGATAATCGAAATTATATTAGATTACTTTTAATTTTCTTATAATATAGGTGTAAATTTGATTTCTTAATTCTGTATTTAAAAATAAAATGATGGATAATCGTATTGTGCAAATGTAGAGAAAATCATTTGGAAACGTTTACAAACATTTACTAATGTATACTAATTTCAACCGGAAACACGAAACATAATTGATGTGTGTACGAAGTCTTCTATTAGCATGAAAACGGCATTGTGACAGTCTTGTTGATATAATTGCCGATCTGAAGGTAAATTACAATCAAAATAGAATTGTGAAATGCGTGGCATGCTTGCAGAATAACTACTGTACGCGAGTTTCTTTTCGTTTGCTGTCCAAGAGACAATATGAATGCAAATGATGACATTCTTGATTGTAATGGGAGAATGTAAAATCTACCTACAATAACCTGGATGGAACCTGGCTCTGCGAGCTACTAGGAAAGTACATACCATTTACCTAATTATTTAATAAAGAACTTAATGAACACTATAATTCAAAAAATAGCTGTGATTTCATTGACACTAGGTTTACGAGCTTTGATTGGATCATTTTGATGGTTACATTGAAATACAATTTTTTTATATCATTAGTTCGATTTATTTCAAATTAATAAATTTCTATAAGCAGAGATTCATTTAACACATTTTTCTATATAAATTTCATTTTGAGTTTACATTTTTCGCACGCATTATTGTTAACACTAGATTTACGGGTCTTGACTGAATCATTTCGATGGGTACATTAGAACACAGTTTTTTTGAAACGATATTAGTTAGTTTTATTTTAAATTAAGAAATTATTGTCACCAGTGGAATATTTAGCACATTTTCTGTATATAAATTTCATTTTTAACGTACATTTTCCGCACATATACTTGTTAATCTTAAGCGTGAAATTTGAAATCCGTCGAATTGACGGGTTCCGTGAACCTAGTGTTAAGAAATCACTTTTCTTAAATGTTTCTTTCTTCAACCGAGTTAAAAATTTTTAACAAATATTTCTACCACGAGAGTAAATTAATTAAACTTCCTACAACTTTAACCTTTAGCAATTAAACTAAGATTCTATGGTATGAAAATAAAGATTAAGATCTTTTGTAATCTAACTTTCTAGTAAAGAAAATATAAGCTTTATTTATGCTCGACGTTAATTTAAAGGAAAAAAAAAAATGTGGAAGATATCTAATTGTTGAATAAGTTAACAATTGAAGATAGCGCACGTAAAATATGGAGTCACGTTTCTTCATGGTCGAGTTACTCGTTATCAAAACTGTTAGCATAACATGTGTACGATACGTATAGGAAGAGGAAGATTAAACGAGGAAAGTCGTTAGCCTTATAATCTTAATTAATTAACAAAATGGAGAGCAGCTGATACTCCGTGATACTCTGTGCTAGAAACACTATGATTGTAAATAAACTCTTCAATAATATTTTCAACAATTAATAAATATATCTTATGAAAAAATAGTAAATCTGTCTTTCAGGCGAGAGTTAACGCTAAAACTGCTGACGATTAAGATGTGCTTACTTCTATTAAAGAAATCAAAATTATAGCTCGTTGAAAAAAAATCAGAATTCAAAGGAAATAAATCTCCATGTATATTTCTTACGATAAATCACGAAAGATTCTTAAAAATACAGCATTGTCGATTAATAGAATTTCTGTAAGAAATTACGATCTGGTCATTTCGACCACATTGGTAGTTTTAATGTTAACCCTTTCCACTCGGAGCAATTTCGCGACTATTTCCTATTTTTTATAGGAAAACGTGCAAACAGAAATCGTTCCATATTTCGGTATATACCATACTTTTTGATTTGCTGTCTCTTGCCATTTAAAATAAAGAACTGCAAGAAAATATGCATTTTTTAAAAAAGTTATGCCGACGTAAGTTCATCCTCTCATCATTAATATCGTTAATAAACTCTGATGTTCCCTGAGAAGAGACGTTCGAGTGCAAAGGGTTAAAATGTTTTCCTATGTTTTAAAAACATACTTTTGTGTTTAACGCTAAAACTACCAAAGCGATCAATTGACCGGTTCGTAATTTCTCGTAGAAATTGTATTAATTTTTAACGATACATTTTTGAGTATTTTCTGTGACTTTCTATAAAATATATGGTCAAACCTTGATTTCTTTGGTACTATGTATTTTATCGAATATTACTGTGATTTCTTTGGCACGAATAAATATACTTCAATCGTCGGTAGTTTTAGTGTTAAACAAAATCAGTATAATTACAATAAAATCAATAAAATTGGTATAAATTATTAAATATTTGCAAATGTTTCCAAATAATTTTCCAAACTTTTCCACAACAAAATTATCTTCTTCTTTTAAAATACAAAATCCAGAATAAAGATACAGAATAAAAATACAAAATAAAGAAACCAGATTTATACCTATATTACAAGAATATTAAAAGTAATCGATATTATTTTAATTATTAAAAACACATTTAAAGTTGCACATTTTCTCTTTGATAAAGCTTCCTATAATTCCATAATAAATGATAAAAGAAAAAAAAAAATATATATATATATATATATATACGTTCATGTTATTTTTCCAAAGCTCGGCGATTAATCCTGTAATAAACTACAAAAAGACGAGTTGCCTCCTTCGTATCCCCAAAATAACCCTCGAGTCCCACTCGAACACGTCTCGAGCATCTCGTCGTATACCCCCGAGCAAGTACACGCGCTCAACCGGTCTCGTACAACGAGTATGCAGCGATTTTCAACCTTGACCCGTATTCAGCCGGCGTAAACCCAGGATCCACGGTGAATCGAACAAGTCCGAAACTGAAGGAGCGTGAAAACGACTTTATCTTGCGCCGGCCCCTCGTTCGTGCCCGTCGTTCTTCACCGCGTGTGGAACGTGAAATGAAACGAAATGAAGGACGTGTTCCGCCGCCGAATTGTGTCGAGGATCCAAGATGGATATCTGTCTGGCCGGTAACGTGAACCAAAACGTGAGCACGCTACGTATGCACGGCCACCGAAAATCCGGTGGATGAGTTTTATGACGGAGAACGTGAGAGTGGGGAACGGATGATAAATTCAAAAACTGCGTGACGCACTTCCGTGAACCGGTCGCCGAGGTTCTTGCCCTCGAGTTAGACTAAAAATTTCTATCCTTTGAATTTTCTATCATTTCATACAATTTTGTAACAGTAAACACTGTACTCTTCGTTCGAAGATAAGCTTCTCTTTTTTTATCTTTATATTTTAGGCATTTATTAAGCGCTTGTAAGTTTCATTTCACTTTACGCGCAGAGGGAACGAAAATGGCGGCCCGTGGCTTGAAACTGTGGGAGTACTGCAAATTTTTAAATATAGATATATAATATAGAGACAGTGTATAAGTGCTTGGATGAAATATTGAAATCTTGGTGAACGTTATAAAAAAATGAAACGTGAAAAAATATTGTTTTGCGTGTAAACAATAGTGGAACTGCGCGGTGGACAGTGCCATATTACGCTATCTCGTATCTCACTGTGACGCGCATACGCTTGCGCACGTAGCAACATCCTGCTAAGTGCTACAGCGTGGATTTTTATTACTTTTTATACGAAATAAGGGAATTGTGTAGCGTCGTTGATGACAAAATTAAATATTGCAGGAAGGTATAAATAAATTGATAAATATATTTATATACAGAGAAAAATTTGGGTGCTGCAGTTTCACAGTGTCTATACACGGACCGCCACAGAAAAAAGAGCGATAAGTTGCGTGAAGTGAAACATAATTGAATAAACGTTTGGAAGATAAGTTATACAGAAGATAACATTTTACGTTCGTCTTGGATTCAGGAAAATATCAAACTATGCAAACTAATAACTCGCGTAAACACAAAATTGAATGTTACAAGCATCTAGTGTTTCCTATATCGCGAGCTACTTGGGCCGTGTTCGGCCGGCTCATGTGTTCCAAGGCCTGTGCCTATAACCGACGGTCTTGGGAATGTTACAAGCAGATATAAATAAATTGATAAATATATTTATACATAGAGAAAAATTTGGGGTGCTGCAGTTTCGCCTGCAGCGCCTATACACGGACCGCCACAATAAAAACGATAAGTTGCGTAAAGTGAAACATAATTAAATAAACGTTTGGAAGATGAGTTATTCCAAAGATAACATTTTACGTTGGTCTTGGATTCAGCAAAATATCAAACTACGCAAACTAATAACTCACGTAAACACATAAAATTTAATATTGCAAGCAGGTATAAATAAATTGATAAATATATTTATACATAGAGAAAAATTTGGGGTGTTGTAGCTTCGCAGTGCCTAAACACGGACCGCCGTAGAAAAAAGAGCGATAAATTGCGTAAAATGAAACATAATTAAATAAACGTTTGGAAGATGAGTTATTCCAAAGATAACATTTTACGTTGGTCTTGGATTCAGGGAAATATCAAGCAGCGCAAACTAATAACTCACGTAAACACGGGTTATAAATAGTAGTCAACAACTTTATGAAGACGTGTCAGAAAATTAACGAGATAGCAAATAAAAGTGTTGAAACACTTTTTAACGGCATCGAAAAATATTAATATCCCTGTCATTTGTTCCAAGAATTTTAACCAGTGAAAGGCACACTTCTATTTAAGAGAATATATACACGCATAAGTTACTAACAATGTTCAACGTTTCGTCGTATTAAACATTTAACGATGGAATAACAGGAAATCTTCGAAGAATATCAACAAAATATCCTTTTTTCGTCCATAACGTCCATACGAAATAAAACTATCGCGAATTGAGATTCGCTTAAAGAACACGAACGAAAGTTAATATTAGATAGAAATAAAACACGTTTATCGAGTGTTTTCGGTCGGTTCTGGCTGAATAAATTTTTCACGGATTCTTCGGCTGGTCGTGGCCAATTGAGAGTTGCAGAATGTAAATGTGGAACTTCTGGTCAAGGATAGCCGTTATAAAAGTAACAGCTGTAAGCGTTGCCTGTAAGTACGAGCCGCGACTCGTCCATCATTATAACAGTAACTATTAGGCTTAATGGTAGACAAGTTACACGTAGAAATAACTGTTTCACAAAACTTGATAGAATTTATACCTTCGGTACGTGCAAGGGAACGATTTCGTTGAAACGCGGGCACGATTGCGTTCCTCTTCGTAACGTAACTAGAAATTCAAGAAACCTCTGTGGAATTACCGGTGAACGGTGCATCGTGAATAAACGAACGTCGTATTGCGTATTTCGACTTGCGTCGAATTAATTTGCATCCTGCTAATTGGCCACTATTTCTTTGCAAGGTCTGCATGTACGTACGGTGACAAATGGACTCTGGTATCGTTCTACACGCTGGAAATCACTGTACTAATCCGAAAAAAATTGTTTTGTATACGAACTCCACAAGCTTCTAGCAAGTTCTAATTTCTCTAAGTTCTAATAATAGTATGTATTTAGTAATCTTGTTATATCAGTTTCTTCTACACGACGGTTGACTTTACACGTTCCATATTTTTACAATTTTTTCGCATCGGAATTGCAACTTTTTTCAAACGACGCAACTTCGTCCAAAGTCCCAGAGCATTTTACGAGAAACATTCTGTTTTTCTTGTAATGATTTGCAAGAAACGAAATTTACGAACTTCATTTTCCAATGAAAAAGAAAAAAACAATAACAATGAAACCAACCACCCTAATTCATATGTAAATATATTCCATCACAAAAAAAAAATAGCTATGTTTAGCACTAGAAGTATCAACGAGTTAAGCATACTTATTTGTATCCAAGAAACTTAAATGAAATGTATGTAAAAAAAATACATAATGCAACAGAGATAAATCTTTATCTATATTATTAACAGAAAAACGCACAATTGTACAAAAATTACTACAGTAAATTTATAAATCTTTTATGAAAAATTAGGAATTGGTTATTTTGACTACTTTGGTAGTTGTAGTGTTAACGAGACTTTTTTAACGAACCGTGGTATCCTGAACCACGTATAGCGACATAATTATTTAAAAATTAACAATAATAGGAACTTAAAACGAGCATTGAAGAAGATTTTTAGGTAAAAGCATCCGAAATTTTTTGAAGAAGGAATCCAGAAATTTCTTGATAGATAAGAAAAATTCATAGAAAACAATGATCAATACAGTTATAATTAAAAATGAGTGCAAATATTAATATCTCACGGTGAAAATTAGCATCAAGGAACGAAATTATTTATGGAATGACCTACTATTATCATAAGTTTCTTACACGCGACCCGCACAACATTTTTAAATTTGTAGTTAGTTGTAAAAAGAGGTTGCTCATCCCTGATATAAACACATTTATGGTTAACAAGCATTTACCTAAACTCGCTCAAATATTCGTAACCTCTCAATAAACCTGTTACGCAGAACAAGTATCTATCAACATCCGCTTAAATGTACCTCCGTTAATTTGCCAATTACCAAACATTGAAATCTCCAAGCGAAAAATTTCAATCTCATTTCCATCGAATTGAAGCAAGCTCGATGATCAACCATAACACACTCGATCAGGATTAATCTGTGAAACACCGGTTCCCACGATCCTAACACGCATTAGACACATCGTACGAACGGTTGTACCGATCGTTCCGGAAACTGTTCCCGACCATATGATATCCATCAATTACAAGCGTTGCAATTAAGAAAGCATTCGTGCGGCATATAAATCGCCCACCAGGAAGTCGGATCAAGCATTGCCTTTGGCTTAAACGTGGATTAAGCAATGTAATCGTAGAAAATCGGCTTCTCCGGTGATTCGGTTCACCGGATGGTCGTCCACCGGAGCTTCGTGTCAAATTTCCGAAGCGATTTCAGCTAAATGAACGACTTTTTTTTTTTCACTTGCATCGTTCGAAACGATTGACGTTTGTTTCACTCGAGGATCGCCGGATACGCTCTCTCGAGTAAGCGTCGACGCTGCGAGCGTGAACGCGTCAAGGTTTTGTCGATACTCTCGAATTATGACGACGTTGCGCGAACCGATTCGTACGAGTGAACCGATTTTCACAGTCGAAGCCGCGAAGAAAAGATAAAAAAGAAAAAAAAAAGAAAAAAAAAAGAAATAAAAAAGAGAGAAAAAAAACTGTTTTATGTAATAATATCGAGCACGAAGCGTGCCCATCGAGGCAGATTACACGGCTCTCTTGTCGCGCAATTAAACGAAAGAAATCGAAAGATCCTGGTGTTCGTGCCACGAGCAATGGCCGTCTTATGTAACCCGGCGTAACTGAAATAAATAAATCAACGGAGCTTGAATACCGGGCAACGGACGAAACGGTGCTCGTTATTCCGCTATGACTGCGTTTTTTTGCGTTATGATTCCTGGTCTGGGGAGCTTGATTCTGAATCGACGGCGAAGGCGCTTCGTGGGAAAGGTGGTATTTAATAGTCGAGGAATGGAATTGTTTGGTAATGTTTCTGCTCATGTTTGTGAATGAAAGGAGAATTGTTTTTTGGGGTAAAGAGGTAGGTTTATGGTGTTCGAGATTCGATATGCACGAGCCGGTTCGTGGGAAAGACAAACGCTCCGCACCATTTTGCTGTGTTAACCCTGCCGCAAGCTTTGGATCATTTTTAACTAACCTAATTTCAACCTAATCATGGTTACGTTTAGTTAACAAGTTTACAAATTAGAAAAATGTGTCTAAAGAGGCTGTTGATAAAATGTGAATTTTGTCGATTGAACGACAACGCGATCGGTGTGAAGAGAATTTGAAATCCGTAGGATCGAGGAAGAACAAGCAATGAATCACTTCTCCGACATTTTACGTGCAATAAAGCTACTAAAATTGATTATTAATTTTCCCGGATAATTTCGTTATCTCTGGTTAGAGCGTAAACGTAAAAGTAAACGACCATTTGTACGTCGTAATGGTTTGCAAAGCAGATACACGAGAACAGCATACAAAACGCGTCTTTACAGAAGAGATTGCAGTCTCTGAGACGCGTGTCAAGGTCACGCACATTTTCCGACACTGAATATTTAAAGCGTGCGATTACTGATCCGGCTGACCGTAGTTACGTGGCGGAGAAACGTTCGTGTTTTATTTATGCAATAACCTTTTTTTTATCGAGATTAATGGGCTTTGTTACAATTCCAAAATGTGTCACGATACGATTTATTTGGAAATCGAAATTTAAGTCTCTTAATTTCGTTAAAAAATATTACGTTTCACAGAAAGAATAGGAATTCCTTTAAAAATTTTTCAAGTTTACATGTCTCGTGATGGATTAACCCTTTCACTGCAATCCTCTAAAAACCAAAAGTGTTATTCGTATACAGATCAATACAGTTGTTATTAACATAACACAAATATGGATATTGAAATGCAACGTACATATGCAATGCAAATGTACATGGTACAATGAATTATGATATAACACGTGTAAATGAAAATAAAGATAATTCAGTGCTATAAAAAATTTCTATACACAATTTTAACAAATGATTACTTCATTTCTGAGGGCGTATATACGTCTTTCGTAGCGAAAGGGTTAAAATAACTAAGCTATGAAATGATTNGTTTTTTTTCGAAATTCGAGGCTTCATTGTGCAAAAGTGGTTATACGTTTACAGTTAAAAATATTATCCATCACTTTTCACTACTTTCTCCCATCTTTCGGGCAACATGCGAATCCCGCGTCGAAAAAATTGGTCGTCTTTTGAGGCAATCCACGAATCGATTCAATTTTAATATTATATCGATAAAATATATGTTAAGAAATACCACAGAGTTTTATTTTTTCAATATTAAAATTAATATAAGACTTAGAAATAGATATATAATTAAAAAAAATAAATGTACGAATCGAATCAAGATAAGAATTAAGTCAAAAGAAAGATTTTTAGATTAAAAAAAATTTGTAATTATTAATGTTCAAAATAAATGAGTTCTAATTACGAATTTATAATAAAGAGTTAACTTATTTTTTCACTATCAAAAGAAAATTATCCGGCTCGCCTCGGTCTGCCCTATAATGGAACAAGTGTTGCAAAGAAACAAAGAACGACCGTATTTGTTTAACGAATTAAAGTTATAAATAACACTAATCGAGTTAGCAAACAAAAATTTCATTCCAAATAAGAATAATACTGCCGGGAATTCTTTTGTCTTCGTTGTTAAACACGCTGAAAACCAGTTTTTAAGCGAAAAAGTTTACTTTACTAGGAATTGCTACACGCTTCCTCCATCTTTGAAATAGTTGCACTTTGAGACGTGATTTACATCAACGATACGATCACAGCTTTGGTCAATGTTAAAGATCGTCGAATAATATTTGAACGAAACGTGAGCGGTTCGTCAATGCAAATTAAGTCAGACGACTTATCAAAATTCTCTGTATACGGCCTAACTGGACTGTAGATCAAGATCCCAGTCTCTTGAGGAATCCCAAAAGTTCGTCAGCATTTATTCGAAATTCCTTTGTCTCGATCGAATTATAAATATTATTCTTGAAAAATCTAACCTTCTATTACATAAATTACCTTGCTCCTAATTCCTATAATAACATTCAAAATTTAATATTTAAATTTTAGTACTGTTTTTAATTTTTATTTATTTTTAAAAAATACGATACCGAGAAGAAAAGTTAAGAGAAAAATTAGTACCCAACAAAATACCCTCCATTTTTTTTTCTTTTTATTTTTGTTAAACGAATTGACATAGTTCAGAAAAATGGAACGTTCACCTCGAATAAAAATCTTTCTATATTTTTTACACAAATCAATTTTTACGATCCACTATCGTGCAAAGCAATCTTTCGAGTTCTTAAAATTTCTCTTCCATCGAACCGTTCTACAACGTGATTTAAAAAAAGACTTCGAATACTATTTTATTCAAAAAATCTCGTTGTATAATTAGAAAAATTAAATTCTCCGAGCAAACATCGTCTAAAATTAACGATCTAAGCCAAATGTATCTCTCGTCCTAAATAACTCGACACTATTCCGAAGCAAGAGTTCCTAGCGTGGCCGTGAAACTGAGTTCCCGTATTCTGTGTACGATTCACACGGAATCAAATAGAATTACAGAAGTCGCCGAGACACCACCCTGGAGGACATTCATCGCGTAATACTCGGCGATGCCTTTCACGCAGAATCACGTAGAATCGTAGAGAGTTGTTACTATTATTAAACGAAGGTAGTCTATTTGTAAAATAGTAATTGTAAAAATAAATTAGTTTAAAAATTACAACATAACACTTTATACATATTTCTGTAGAAAGAAAAGATAACAGCTTCAACATTTATTTACTAAAAAATAAATAATGTTAAAATTATGAATACTTGCATATAACAGACTGTTAATTTACTCAAAATTGTGACCAAAATAAGTGAATTAAAATTACAAAAAAATTATAGGACTAATATAAATTAATTTTTCGTATCTTGTTATATACTATCTCCTTTTTTTTGTTTAATAAAAAGAGACGATTAGTTCGATCAATTGAATACGATAGAGTGACAATTAATTAAAGATCACGAGGAAAGTTAATTAATTAAAACGATAAAGGTGCGGTATAATTTATGCAAATGAACTGTCTCATTTAATCCTGCGTATTATTTTTTATCCGAAGAAGAGACAATTGATTCAGCGTTTACGACGTAAAACATTCTTTTCCTTCAAGATCAATAACTCTAAGATCACGTAATTGAAGAGAATATTAAGTATTCTTAGAAGTGCTACTCTAGATGATCATAGCTGCGCAATACGTAGCATTGTCTTTGGTATAGAATCATCCAGGTTTATAGAAACTATAATACCAAGTACCTTCAAGGCGCCACCCTTGGAAACGATCATCATATATGCAGCATTACCTTTCACACGCAGCTAGACAGAATTACAGAAGCTACCAAGTAGCTTCTAAGACGGCATCTCAGAGAATAATTACCACGTAGAGTGCCTTTCACACAAAATCTTACAAAACTAGAGAAGCTACTGGCTTCTTTCAAAACACTGTTCCAGAGAACACACGTCCGTCTTATGTCAGACCCATAATGCGCGATTCAGCGGATCGTGAAAATTCACAGTTCAATATATAATGTAACGAAATGATTCTCAACATCACGAAACAAACTTAGAATATAATCACCGTTGCTATACAATCTAAATATTCGTCGTATTGATATAAAGAAATAAGAAAAGGGATTCGAACTACCAGTAACTAATGTAATCGCTAATGATCGCGGCAGTCGATGAGACTTTAAAAACCAAATATAAAAAAAAAGAAAAAAAAAAGAACAAGCATTTAACCCACGCCTTAACTTAAAGAATAAAAATTCGCATATTGGAGTATATTCTATAACAATTATTTAAAATGAAATCGTTACAAATAGTAACTACTCTGCAATTGTTTTCAACAGACAGACAACATAGGCCATTTTAACCCTCTATGGAACCGTGTGACTTAAAAATTGCAAACTGATGTATCTATATTTTAAAAAATTAATTTTGTTTAGTTATCACTGCACTGTTAAATTTAATTACTGTATTATTGTAGCGACACCACGATCTATTTACAGTAATTATTAGTTAAAACATTTTCAAATCAAAGTGAAAAATTGTAATCGATCGTAATGTTTTCTCCAATAAGCAGACAAAATTCGGGCTATAGAGGGTTAATACATTTGCATCACGACTTAAATTGCAGAGACTCTACGATTGATCGTGTGTAGTTCATCAGATCATTTATAACTCGTCCCGATTTAAATATTTGCCATTCTTTATTAATACTAACTGATTACAATGATATATCAGAGTACAAAGAATAATATACATGTATGTATATTAATAAATATAAAATTCTTAGTGTAAATGTTTTTATTCAGCGGTATGGTACGATGTTGCTGTCGGCGAATTATTTCGCGTTTGGTGATATAGACAAGATATTACTCGCGGAACATTCCGGTTCGTGATGCAAATGGGTTAAAGACGTCCATTTTAGGTCTCATTCTCTTATGACCTAATCTGGACGTTTTAAAACTATGCGGTACAAGAAGTTCACACGACGTTACAAGTTAAATCTTAACCCACCTATTAAATTCGTAAAAACTAACGCTGGATTGTGACATAAGACGTTTGGAATATACGTATTTAACTTGTTGATTGCAGAGCGTTCTACTTTGGTTTAAACGTTCTGCTTTGACGGAATTCTTTTTCAGATACCGCGTATTCTATTGATTTTCTATTGATTATCCAATGTGCAACTAAGTTTCTATTCTAATTTCTCAGTTATGCTGTATTGGATAATATCGGAGAGCAATTCTTGAGCATATATTATTTACTTAATATTAAATATAATATCTAAAACTCATAATGGTTTAAATAAATAAAAAATATAATATAAATGATATTTATGTAATATTAAATATAATAATATGTGCTGAAGAATAGTTCTTTGATATTACTTAATATATCACAACCGAAAAATTACAATAGAAACTTAGTTGTTATTGAATAACAAGCAAATAATATACGATCAAGAATAGTTTTCTTATACTACTTAATATATCACAACCGAAAAATTGCAGTAAAAACTTAGTTGTTATTTAATATTAAATAAATAATATACACTCAAAAATAGTTCTCCAATATTACTTAATATATCACAACCGAAAAATAGAAATAAAAACTTAGTTGTTATTTAATATCAAGCAAATAATATACGCTCAAGAATAGTTCTCTGATACTACTTAATATAGCACAACCGAAAAATTACAATAAAAGCTTAGTTGTTATTTAATATCAAGCAAATAATATACGCTCAAGAATAGTTCTCTGATACTACTTAATATAGCACAACCGAAAAATTACAATAAAAGCTTAGTTGTTATTTAATATCAAATAAATAATATGCGCTCAAGAATAGCTCTCTGATATTACTTAATATATAATAACCGAAAAATTACAATAGAAACTTAGTTGTTATTTAATATTAAATAAATAATATACACTCACGAATAGTTCTCTGATACTACTTAATATAGCATAACTGAAAAATAGCAATAGAAACTTAGTTGTTATTTAATATCAAGTAAATAATATATACTGAAGAATAGCTCTCTGATCTGAATGATCACTTTCATCGTCAAACACACATACGCGTCCATAATCAACACCGATAGCTCCCACCGAACGCATACATGCATCCAGACATTTTCAAAACATCCTGAACGTTTGAAAAAGACATCTTCGAGACGTTTCGCAAAACCTCTCCGTGCCATGCGAGCAGTTACCCTTTATTTGAATGCAGACAAATAAAAAAGTTATAAAAGTTACAAAGTGTTGTTCGGAACGTTATCCTAAAGGGTAATCATCGAGTATCACGTAACATTACCTTTCGTACAGACCCACACACACATAAGTACAGAAACTATTAAATGGCTCCTAGACTCCACCCTGTAAGACAATCACTGCATACCACACGACAATGTGTTTTATATGGAATCGTAAAGTTGGTCAAGTCGACATAAAATTTTGTTTCATACGGAACCTCGTAAAGTTAGAGAGAAACCACCGTGAAGTTATTTAATTTCACCGGGCAATAACAATTATTACGGACTATGTGACACATTCTCTTTCACTCCGAATCTCATAAAATTATAGAAATCGTTAAAGCTGTTCCACGCGCTGTTACTAGAGAATAATTACACTATTTGGCATTCCCTTTCGTACAGAAACTTAAAACATTGCAAAACACATTAAAACCGCTTTAAACCCTGGGCTAGAAAGAGAGTCGCGCTAAATTATTTTCTCTTTCATGGCCAAGTATTTAAATCTACTCAAAACGCTATTCCGGAGAACAGTCAGACAGTAAAGCACGTTTTTTTATACATAACTTTACAGAAAAACGGAAACTATATAAAATTACCTCAAAATATTATACTGAAGAACAATTGTACTATTTATACCTTTTCATTAACATTTCTACTGTATTCGGGTTTGTATAATTACATTCCTTTATTTATATAATTTTTTTTATTTTTAACTTTATCGAACTCAGCTTTTTTTACTGTGTTTCTTTCTACACGTGTTGTAGAATACTGAATTTTTTATTACGATTGTCAACAAAGTATAGAGTCATGATTGTTACACAAAAAGTGTAGGTATTTATAAATACAATAGAAGGGTTAAAGTTTTTAAATCTATCCAAAACTTCTTAACAAAAAATAATCGTACGGTATAATATTTTACATACGAAACTTTACAAATTTATAAGAACCACAAAAACCACGCGCCTTTTTATGCAAATCCTCGCAAAGCTAAAGAAACCATCGGAAGCTACCAAAAACTAATTTTTCTTATCAAATCATAGACTTCCATTTATCCGAACACATCGATAGGATAAGTGCTGATAATTGAGTCGCTCTTATCTAATTTCCTCTACGACCCATAATTTTTCATTCCAACGATCGAAGTTCACTTTCGGACAGCTAAATTCCTTACATACGTTTGCCAATTCTTTCGATAACTGATATAATAAAAACTGTAAGAATTTATACAATTGTAGCGACATAATAAATAGTAGCTCAGCAATACAGTATCTATTTATTGAATTGGAACCACTTATAATGTTTTATGATCATGGCACATATTACCAATGGCATGTGTGAAATTTATATTTTTGCGAGTGGTTCGAATTCGATGAATACATACTGTATATACAACAAACTAATAAAAAAAAAAATATCCAGTACTATTATACCAATTTCATTCGAGGAGAGACTTTGTCTCACAAAAATCAATATTTTAAACATTTTTCAATAAAATATTGATTTCTGTAAGCGATCCCAATGCAATAAATAAATAAAATATTTATTCAAATAGATTTATAATAAAATTATAATATATAATAAATAAATTATTCAAATAAATTTGCAATAAAATTCATTTATTTGTTGCACTGGGATCGCTTACAAAAATCAATATTTTATTGAAGAATGTTAAAAATATTGATTTTTGTAAAACAATGTTTCTCGACGAATGAATTTAGTACAATAGTACTAGATATTTTTTTTTTCATTTTTATTAGTTTCTTGTATATACACTATATGTACACATTTTATTAAAAACTCTAATGATTCGCTATCCTACGAACTCGAGTGCAAGCTCAATTCCCATTAATGAATTATTCCGAATATAATAAATACAATCAATTATAACGAATTACTAATTATTCTATTAACACTAGAACTACCGACGATTAAAATACAGTTATTTGTACCAAAGAAATCAAATTGATAGATATTTCAAAAAATACCTATAATAAGGGTAACAATTCTTTGCGCACATTTTTTACAAAAAAAATTACCGAAAATCCCTAAAAATTAATTATTCTAAATTTCTAAAAATTCTATAAGAAATTACGAACCAGTCATTTCGGTTCGGTAAATAACTGGTTCGGTAGTTCTAACGTTAACTTCGTCGACTGGTACACCACCGGTTGATCACCAAACGCCCAACAACCCAATAAAATAAATTTTCCCTATGCAAAACCCAGAACACATGAGATACTCCAATTAATAAATCGAGCATCGAGCGAAATTTCGTTTCGATAAACAGAGCTTCGATTAAACGGAGTTCTACTGAACCTGCAACCTGAATCGAGAGTATCAGCGTCGCCGGTACCGAGAAACGAGAATCTCGCGGAACGTAGACGCGAGGAAAGAGAAAAAATGTATTCTGGGTGCGCCTACCATTGTGCTGCCGGCACTGGGTTCTCGCATTCGATTACGCGAGACGAGCGGCTGCTCGAGAGGCGAGCGAACGAGCTAGCGAGCGAACGGCTGCACCGGGCAATACCATGGAATGGAATGGAACGGAACGGAATGGCAGGAGTGTTACAAAATATCAGCTTTCACCGTATCAGCGAGGTACGGCAATACACAATCAGGCTCTGGTACAACTTGAACACGCGAGCGCAGGTATACCTCTCCGTCTCCTTCGTCCTCGACGCTTGTTGTCATCGACGCCGTCATCGCTGCCTCTGGCGATAATCGCGCTCGTTTTTATGCGTTCGATCCACCTATCGACGCCTCATTGTCAACCACGATCGGGGATCGTGATCATTTTTCGATGGGAATGTCCTCGACCATCCTTTTTGTCCTCCGCGATCGATGTTAATCGTAGATTTATCCGTTGATTTAATCGTAGGATCGTAGATTTGATCGTAGATTTAATGATAGATTTAATCGTGCTCATTTAATCTTAAGCTTTTCCAGTTGTTTTGGTACATGGGTGATACGGGTGATAAACGAGCCGAGGTTTTAATTATTGGACACGAGTTTTTTTATTTTGGTTCGCGACGAGTGATTTTGTCGCTCGGTAAAATGAAACACGATGGATACAGAGATGTAAGCATTGTTCTTTTCGGTTTGGTCGTTTTTGGTCGTTAGTTAGGTTTCATGGTATTCAATTTTTTATCGCGTTTGGTATTTAAATTTATAGGATCCAACAGTGTCTTTGGATGCAACCTATTTTTGTTTTAACCTTCTGCACTCGAAAGACACGTTCTTGCGATACTTATACCGAGGAACAGAGAATGGATTTTGACGAGTGCTTTCTAATATATTATGCCAAAGTTATCAAGCTTAAGATTCAATATTAAGTCTTATATAATGTAAAAATACACGAAAAGTCGAAATAAAATAATTATATTATACCCGATTCGAGTCGCTGCATTAATCCAAGTGGTGAGTGAGAGTCACCTCTCGAGTGCAAATGGTTAACCCTCTATAGTCCGAATTTTGTTTGTTTATCAGAGAAAGGAGCTGCTAATAATTGCTATAGATGGACTATGGTGTCGTTACACTAATATTGTTACAAAATTGAATAGTACAAAGATAACTAAATGAAATAAATTTTTTTAAATATAGATACGCGAGTATGTAACTCTGAAGTCACACGGCGCGATAGAGGGTTAAGTTTACTGGAATCAGATTTCTAGGGTTTGGTTTCGTATATAGTTTAAAACGTTAAACGCCACGCTGATTTTGGTCGACTTTCCGTTAGGCTGTGCGCTGTGATAATAATTCGAAAACATTTGGTTGCAAAGTAATTAAGAATTTGAGAAGAGAGTTGTAAAAATTTGCAAAGGAAAGTGGAATCTTTGTTTAATGGAATTTATCAGAACCCATTAATGAATTACGAAGTATTATTTTTTTCAGTCTTTGGAAACTAGCGAAGCTTAAACGAAAATTTCAGCGTCGGTCCACAGGGACCGGCGTGGCGCTTAACGTGTTAAAAATATAGATATGTAACTTTTAGGGGTTATTTTTAGTTGATTATAAGAAATCGGTACCCAGAAAGTTAAATGAAATAAGCAAGGTTTACGAACCTTTTTTTATCAATAAGGACGACTTTATCGATCAATGTATATTGATCTATTTATGTCGACTATGTAATTGAGTAATATAATGTTTGTACGTTAATATCGCAAGAGATGGTTTTCGTACTCAGAGCGCAAAGCTCAAGAAGAGATATCTTTGTTAAACATCGTACTCGCTATCGCGCAAATACTGATAATTTCGTTCCTTGATTGATCTATAAATCTTTCATTTTCAAAATCGTATACCTTGATATACCATGAAGTAAAAAATAAACACGACAAAATTTGCAATCAATGTACTATTATCGTTCGTAATTATCCGATCGACCGAGATTTTATACTTCGCTCCGATTTTATGTGATTTAAAAATATCTCTCCTTTCGTCAGTGCAGTACATTGCGTTTCGCAATACTGTTTCAAAATTACAAAAGACCGAAAAGCACAATTTCGTACGTGATCTATCCATTATCTTGGATAGAAAGAAATTTTATCTATATATATTTAAAATCTAAATCGTTAAAACAACCATCCCAAAAATGCATCGTTTCCTCAAATATTTCAAATAATTACGAACACCAATATAAATAACTATAATATAGTGTCCAATACCCTAATTCTTCTTCTCAAGTAAAATCAATTTTACTGAAATTTACTGATATAGTTTTTTTTTTTTTTTTTTTTATCTGCAATCACCTATATTTAAAGTTCAAAAAAATATTTGACACATATTTTATTCTCATCTACCATCATCCACATTTAGAAAGTGACATCAGTCCTTAAAGTTAGGATTGAAAAATATATTTCGGAAACTATTCGCTTCAGACAGTAAATTGTTTAAACTAAAAACTGTGCAATTTTTAACAACAAATTTAACAGTATAATAGTCTGAATAATTTTCGAAGCATCGAATAAAATATATTCTTCATCCCTAACTTTGAGACTCGTTTTCACCCTCTAAATATAAATGATAGCAAATAAAAAAAAAAAAAAAAAAATACGCGTCAAATATTTTTTTAAACGCTATCTTATATGTAAATTTCATTATAATCAGCGTGTTACACTTAATCAACGTTCCTTGTAAGTAATGTCTAATAATCTAACTCCTCAAGTTCTGACATCGCCAAATCTCCTAATCTCCAAATCCAAATGATTGCAACCAACGAATCAAGGAGCGATCTTATTCCTGAAATACCGAAAACGTATCTAGCCCATTAAACGGTTCCCACTAAACCTGGAAGCCTTGACAAACAATCTCCAATTAGTGTCCGGAGCCTTGACAAAAGTAGCCGTCCGATAGAGGCACGAACCTAACCATGGCGAACGTTTCCCTCGACAGGAGCCGAGACAACCACGTTCGTCTGGCTAACAGCCTAATAAAGATAGCTCACAGCAGGTCGAAGCGGTTTCGTAGGAGCTTTATCGGGAGCTGCTGATAGGTACGAAAACGCTACCAGAGGAGATCGAACGCGTTGCGTAAGCGTGTGTCGCGCGAAGCCTGCATTGGGAAAACCTAGGCTGATGGGCATTCGCTAATCAACCGGTGGCCTACCAGTCACCGAAGTCAATCATTCGTTAATGGGGATTGCGCTTACACTCGAGTTCGTAAGTCAGCGAACTCTTGAGAATTTTTAACAAAATGTTTATCGAAACAGACTTTCGGTAAACTTTTCAAACGAGTTTTAGTACTCCTCCAGTTTTAGTACCGTAAACTGGAGGAATATTAGTATTGGAAGGGTTGCATTGGCAGCTCTGTAATTTTACTTGTAATCGAAGATGTATCTATTAGGTCATCGCATTAATAATGTCATTCCTTGACGCTATTTTTCACCGTAAGATATTAACACGTTGACTGTCGCGCGCATTTTACGTGGTTTTGCCCATGGCGCCAACATGAATTTCTTATTAAGCGATGTATGTTATGTTGAAACAAATAATATGTATATTTTCCTTGTACTAATAAAATTATTTTTGCACGTTCTGTACGGCATTAATTTCTTCAAACCATTGTAATAGAGTGGTGTTATTTTAAAATTTATCAGTATCGATATTTACTCTAATTATGTATTTTACTATTGGTCGCGTTGCCGGTCACCGATGGTCCTCGTGGTGCTGTAGCCAAGTCGAGTGCCGGTCACCGGTGGCCCCCATGGCAGCCGACGTGTTAATATTTGCATTAATTTCTAGTCACGAATTTTCTATGATTTTGTTTCTTATCTATCAAGTAGTTTCTGGATTCCTTCTTCAAAAGATTTGGGATGCTTTTACCTAAAAATCTTCAATGCTTATTTTAAGTGTCCATTATTGTAGAATTTTTGTCGTCGATTAAACAATGTTACAATAATTGGAATAAATAATAAGTGGTTGTGGCGAACGTGGTATGAGTTTCCAATTTTTCTTTTTAGTTTTTTAAACGCTGTAGCATACACTTGGAAAGACTTGGAAGTAATTAAAAACATCCAACATTTTTTTGAAAAATAAAAAATCAAATTACTTAACAGATGGGAAAAGATCATGAAACGTAACGGTCGATATATCGATGGTTAAAAATAAATGTATGTCATAGTATTTCGTAATAAAAAGTAGTGTCGAGGAACGACATTACTTATGGGATAACCTAATAAAATTAAATGAATTTTTAATGTATTTGTAGCTTTATTGAACAAAATTGTATAAAAAAAAAATCGAGAAACAAGGAATCGAATAAAATTGAACCAAAATTTAGTTACTGATGTAATTACACGTTAGTACAAGTTTGATTGTTAATGCAATGTACGTGTCGTGTCAATGTTATCCCGAGACCAAGATGACACTACCCTTTCGTACATTTATCAAGTAATTTGGTGCATCGGAACATTAACTGTAATATTATCTGTTCTCAACTTCAAATATCCTATCTATTCTTTCGTCATACCTATTTTGTTATGCAAAGTAAGAACTAATATATTATACAAAAATTGTTGGAATTAAAAAAAGCTAATCTACGATATAAAAATTGATCCAGCACTTGATCTAAGAAAATAAGGATAGTAAGCTTCCTTTAGCTCCGAAGCGTTCATTGATAACACATAAACAGTTGAAACACAGTTTTGTCTCCACTTTCAATAATTTTTAGGGAAACAACTCATAACTAAATTCATAATTACTCATAATTAAATTCACCGCTGTCTTTTATAAAAATCGTAAAAATCGTAAAAATCTGTTCATTTACTTCGCCATTAGATCGTTCTGTGCTTTCTAATATTTATTACAATCGTATTTGTCCATTCTTTGATTTTCTTTTTCCGCCGCAAAATGTCCAGTTTTGTCTTTAACAGCTTTTCGTTCCCATGTCTTCAATCGCGATTCGAATTGTTTCAGAGAGTGCACCGTTCCACCGGCCACCTACGTTCACGTGGAGCTCCACGTGAGGGAGAGCTCAATGCTACGCGCGATTGAAAGTAAGTTTTTCTTTTTTTTTTCTCCATCGATCCTAGCACGCCGCTGGGACCCGTGTAACTCGTAAACCGTCGATTCGCTGTATTTTTAATCGCAGCACGCCGCAGAACCGTTATGTCGTATGTCTTTACGATCCGTGCGTGTCCTCTTGTAACGTGGACGCACGGTTTCGACCGAACCCTCCTTGTTAGATTAAAAGATAGCCGAAATTTGTCAATTCGGTTGCGTCAACGAGGTAAAAAAAAAAAAAGGAAAAAAAGAAAGAACCGCGAGGATGCGATTTCCTTGAGAAGTCTTGGATTATTCATGAGGAGACGTTGGGATAATTGCGAGAGGAAAATAGTTACATATGGTAACGGAATATAATATAGTTCATAAGTAGAAGAAGTATAGGGTGTTTCAAAATTATTAGAAATTGTAACTTTTAACCCTGGCGATCTTAATTGTTCGTGGGAAATAAAATTATTTTGAAACACACTGTACAGAGCACCTATTACAGTATTAGTATTTAACACGTTCGCAGACGTGAATGCTATAGGATTCATTTTCATGGTGATGCAGAATGACATGAATGCTGTAGCATTCAGATCTTAAAGTAAATTATTTTGAATTTAATTTTATGTAACCTTATGATCTATGTTGTCGTGGATGCTATAGCATTCATTGTATATAATGATTAAAATATGATAATTTGACTGCCCTTATAAAATGTGTTTAATCAAATTTTGGATATCGCAACAAATTTAAAAATAAAATGACTGTCAATTTTTGTAACCCGCTGAAACTTTTACTGTCCGCGAACGTGTTAAATTTGAAAAATAGAATTTGCATTAGAGATTGTAATTTTTAACCCTAGCAATCGTAATAATTCATAGAAAATAAAATTATTCTGAAACACACTGTGCAGAGTACCTATTACAGTATTAGTATTTAAATTTGAAAAATAGAATTTGCATCAGAAATTGTGATTTTTAACCCTAGCAATCGTAATAATTCATAGGAAATAAAATTATTCTGAAACGCACTGTACAGAATACCTATTACAGTATTAGTATTTAAATTTTAAAAATAGAATTTGCATTAGAGTTTGCGATTTTTAACTCTAGCGATCTTAACGGTTCGTGGGAAATAAAATTATTTTGAAACACACTCTACAGACTACCCGTTACAGTATTAGTATTTAAATTTAAAAAATAGAATTTGCATTAGAGATTATGATTTTTAACCCTAGCGATCTTAACGGTTCGTGAGAAGTAAAATTATTTTGAAACGTACTGTGCAGAGTACCTATTACAGTATTAGTATATAAATTTGAAAAATAGAATTTGCATTAGAGATTGTAACTTATAACCCTAGCGATCTTAACGGTTCGTGGGAAATAAAATTATTTTAAAACACACTGTGTAGAGTATCTATTACAGTATTAGTATTTAAATTTGAAAAATAGAATTTGCATTGGAGATTGTAATTTTTAACCCTACCGATCTTAATTGTTCGTGGGAAATAAAATTATTTTGCAACACACTGTGCAGAGTACCTATTACAATATTAGTATCTAAAATTATTCCGAAACAGCGTGCACAGAAAATTTATTCCAGTATTAATACCAAAAAACTTAAAAACACACTATAACGATAACCTACCATAATAACCTCGAACTTTAAAAAGACGAATAAAAAAAACAAAACGCCATTGACAAGAAAGTGAAAAGAAATGTCACCAAAGCTCCATCGGATACACATAAATTGACTCAACACCTTAAATCACGCTTAACAACACCCACGTTCTTCGACCTTACAATAAACACCTGACATCAGACAATATTTTTAACCAACCTATAACTAGTTTTAAATAAAATAAAAAAAACCTCATTTCCTATTCAGCAACAAGATAAGACCGAAAATACAAGATGTCAACCTTAACGCAACGAAATGTTGCCAAGGACCTAACCAGGGACATATTATCAATTACAACACACGCAAAGCAATAAACCGTACCTGCACAATCATACACGATACGAGTCAAACGAAGCAACACCAAATTTTCCGGCTCCGCGAAGCAAGATGATACGAAAATCGCTCCGTACTTTAATACCAGGTCGTCGCCCGTGACATTTCAAATACTTTCAAGTTACCGTACACTTCTCCTCTCTCTGCCTTGTTGTCGATTAAACATGGCGAGAGTCGTCGCGATTATAGGCTCGCGGGAAAGGACTTTCGACGCTCAAGAAATCGCCGATTCACTTTTGCAATCGCCGATCGTCGTACAGCTGATTCCAACCGGGCAAACACAAGCACCGTGAAGCAAGCATAATTTTCAATTTCTATCGTTTTCGATAGTGGGATAAAACGATGTTGTCGCTGAATCATCGCCCAGGGTCGACGGCTGTCTAAATAGATTCTCGGTGGAAATTTCTCCACGGAAGCCCAGCTCGACGGAATGGAGGATCGTTTCGTTCGACTTGTTAAGCAAGCTGCAATCGGAATGGACAGGCCGTTTCGCGTTGTAGAGACTGTTTTGCGAACGGTTGACTGCAATATTGTAACCGTGACCCGTTCGCGAAGTTCGTTTACCAAGTGTAATAATTCGCTTCCGTGGCTTTGGTAGTTTCTCTTTTTTCCGAACGGTCGAACGAGATGGAGCGATCGTAATCTGACGAACGAGCATAACGATGGTAGGTAACTTAATAAATGCGTTGCTCTCTGTTATATAAATGAATTGCATCGGTTCGAAATGCTATGCTGTCGTTGGACGGTTTTTCCTTCCGGTTAAAAAAAGAGGATACTTGGGAAAACGATTGGTTTAGAAATTTTGATCGATGATGTTTAATTCTCTGAATAGAGGAAATCATGTTCGGACTGATCGAAGGCTTTAAAGTGAAACAACGAGTGAAAGAACTGATAGTGCGACGAGAGTCAAGTGTCAGGAGAACTTCCGAATGAGGTGGAGGTGAATATAGGCTCCATATTATTTTTAATTATTTTTATTTTCGCTTCCAGATGATCTGTGAAGGCTTTCACAATTCTAGAGTCTTGGATGTCGTGGTTCCTGGACTTTTGGTAATCTGTACTGGATTCCACTATCCCAAAATTGTGAATATAGGCTCCACATTCTTTAAATTATTCTCTGCTGAATCTCGTGGCTTTTGTCTCGGGGACTTCGAGGTCCTCGGACTTCTAAGTGATCTAAAAAGTTTTTATTTTTGCTTCTAAATAATCTATGAAGGATTTCATAATTCTAGAGTCTTGGATATCGTGGTTCTTAGACTTTCGGGTGATGTGTTCCTCGATTCCAACTATCCCAGGATTGTGAATATAGGGTCCACATTTTTTAAATAATTCTCTGTTGAATCTCAGGGCTTTTGTCTCGAGGACTTCGAGGTCCTCGGACTTCTAAGTGATCGAAGAAGGTTTTATTTTCGCTTGTAAATGATTTGTGAATGATTTCACAATTATAAAGTCTTGGATATCGTGGTTCTTAGACTTTTGGTGATCTGTGATGAGTTTCATTACTCTAGGATCGTGGGTATCGGAGTCTTTGGACCTTAGACGATCTGTACCAGGTTCCCCGATTTTAGGATCCCAAATATTGTGATCATCGGATCTACAGATGTTCTGAGCCGTGTTCCATTATCCAAATGTGAGAGTTCCTCGAACCGCTAATTATCTATTATTTTATCTTACATTTTCATTTATTGCTTTTATTGACCCTTGAAGCTCCTATATAAATATGTACCGAGTCGCGCAAATTCTATATTTCATTCCTCTGTACTTTAAATTCTCTTTAAAAATTTGAGAAAACCTTTGAAAGAGTTAATTTACTAATAAAGAAATTAGTATGTGTACAATGAAAATAGACTGTTTAAAAATTCAAGTCGATCGAAGGCATTCAAATGAAAATAAGGTTTAGATTGAAAGCGCAGATACCGAATGTGGCAATGCTTTGAACTCACGTGAAAATGATCGAGTATAACAATAGATATAAGTTAATAAAAGCGTGATGTGTTGTGCAACCGAATTACCAATTGAAACCATAACGCAATTTCGTGTTTTGAATTTCAAGGAATACTTGGTCGACTGAGTTTTTTGAATGAATTGTTTTTTTTTTTTTTTTTGTTGCAAAGGAAATTGCGTTTAAAACGTATTAGAATCTAACTTAAAATCAGAAACGATAGTAAAGGATTGAACGATGTTTCAAGTCACGAAATGATGATTCTATTTAATAACGGGTGCAAGTTAATAAACACGCGACCTGTTATATAAATCTACTGCTTACTTGAAACAAACACAATTTCACGGTTCTACTTTCTACTGAAGGGAACAGCCATTCAACATCGATACAATGAAAAATACTTCCTTTCGAAATTACGACTGATAATTCCTTTGAAAATGGCTATTCTTGAAAAGAAAATGTGTATTTAAATCGAAAGAAAGTACGAGGAAAAAATACAATAATAACACGGAGAAAGGTTTAACGATGAAAAAACAATGTAAAACAATTATAATCGCACCTAACGAATCGAGGGAAAAATTTGTCAATTTTTTAACTTACGAACGGATAATACATTTCATTCACGATTTTATTTTTCAACAACACTTAAAATAATTTCCTACGCATCTCTTAGAGACTTCCATTAATTAAAATAATTTAATTCATCTTCTTAAATCGAGTTGAGTTTCGAAACAAGTCAAATTTCGATAAGATTTCAAATTACGAGCAGATAAATTACTTCTATTAAAATTCAGCTTTCCAATAATAGTTTAAACATATAGCACACGTTCCTTGAGAACTGCAATTAATTTAACTTCAAAAGAAATTGCTCGAGAAAAAATTTACATCCAGTTCGAATCGAATCAAATACCAGAGCGAGAAAAAAAAAAAATTCGACAATAGTTGAAATAATGAGAAAACGATCGATCGTGGCCTACTTCGAGCATGAAACTATTCATCGTGAATACTTATTGAAAGGTCGGTTTTCACCGTTCGTGAAAGCGCCCTGCGATCAAGACGAAACTTTGGCACGATTCAGAAAACGACTTCAAAAGCGGCGTACGTATTTAGATTAATAAAATTCGATGGTCGTGAGACACGATCAGGGAAACCGATCGGACAGCAGACGGAAGGAAACCGGCTGTGAATATTTCCGCACAATTAGTAACAGTTTTGACCACACGTGAAAGCGTGAGGAAATTAAATCGGTCGTTCGAGCAAAGAAGCGGAAACCAGCCTGTGGATTATTCTCCCCGACTACGTAATACACAATTATATTAGCGAGCCGCATAATTTCTGTACGTGAACACAAAATTAGGCAACTCTGTTTTTCGATGAAACTTCTACAATGAGTCACGAAAGTATTCATACCCTCTGAATTATTCAATTCCAATGATCGATGCACTCAAACCTTTGCACTCCGCTGACGCCTCTATGGCGACATGGGTATTTTTTTTTCAAATATTAAGTATTAAGTCAATTTTTGTATTTTTCGATAGTTAAGATTTTTTTTTTTTTTCATAATTCTAGAGTCTTGGATATCGTGGTTCTTAGACTTTCGGGTGATGTGTTCCTCGATTCCAACTATCCCAGGATTGTGAATATAGGGTCCACATTTTTTAAATAATTCTCTGTTGAATCTCAGGGCTTTTGTCTCGAGGACTTCGAGGTCCTCGGACTTCTAAGTGATCGAAGAAGGTTTTATTTTCGCTTGTAAATGATTTGTGAATGATTTCACAATTATAAAGTCTTGGATATCGTGGTTCTTAGACTTTTGGTGATCTGTGATGAGTTTCATTACTCTAGGATCGTGGGTATCGGAGTCTTTGGACCTTAGACGATCTGTACCAGGTTCCCCGATTTTAGGATCCCAAATATTGTGATCATCGGATCTACAGATGTTCTGAGCCGTGTTCCATTATCCAAATGTGAGAGTTCCTCGAACCGCTAATTATCTATTATTTTATCTTACATTTTCATTTATTGCTTTTATTGACCCTTGAAGCTCCTATATAAATATGTACCGAGTCGCGCAAATTCTATATTTCATTCCTCTGTACTTTAAATTCTCTTTAAAAATTTGAGAAAACCTTTGAAAGAGTTAATTTACTAATAAAGAAATTAGTATGTGTACAATGAAAATAGACTGTTTAAAAATTCAAGTCGATCGAAGGCATTCAAATGAAAATAAGGTTTAGATTGAAAGCGCAGATACCGAATGTGGCAATGCTTTGAACTCACGTGAAAATGATCGAGTATAACAATAGATATAAGTTAATAAAAGCGTGATGTGTTGTGCAACCGAATTACCAATTGAAACCATAACGCAATTTCGTGTTTTGAATTTCAAGGAATACTTGGTCGACTGAGTTTTTTGAATGAATTGTTTTTTTTTTT
>SMSQ01025234.1:2110-12197 GCA_019453375.1 Ctenoplectra terminalis | reverse complement strand
TACATTTTTAATCCTACAATTGGACTCCCATTAGTAACATGCAAGCGGTGTGATTTGTCTTAATCTTCCTTTTTGCAGCCAGCGACTGTTTCGAACTTGGCAGACAGTCTTATCATAATCGTGATTACTATCACACTGTCCTCTGGATGCAAGAAGCGATGGATCGTCTTCAGGAGGAACAAAACGCTACCACAACTTCGAAGCCAGACATATTGGAATATTTGGCATTCTCGACGTACATGCAAGGTATTCGTTCCAACGAAAATCATTTCGTGGTTACTTGTCATTTTTTCACGATCCTCAATTCGGGAGAAAATTGTATATTTGTTTAATCTTCACAATTGCGCAATGAGTTAAAAAATCGCGTAATCGACTTGGAAAAAAAATTTGAGCAATTACATGGTCGGCCAGCGCTCGTACAGCGAATTTAAGTAACAATTGTCCGCAGTTTTCAGTCGTCACACGGCGAGAGATTTGCGAGCAGGAAACCAGGGGAAAAATTGTCGCGACCTCGTGGAAATCGTGCATTATAAATTAGGAACCAAATTACTCGCGCGTCCGTAATGTTACTCCGCGGTTGCAAACTTTACTCACCGTCCACGATTTTCGTTAATACTCTTTTTACTTTTAGACTTTAGAGTCGGTCTAAAGACCTGCTTTAAAAAACTAAGAAAAAATAGAAAAAAAACGAAAAAAACAGGAGATTTACACGATGTTATTTTTCACGTAAAAAATGATTTTTGAAATTTACAGAGCTACTTAATATCTAGAGAACTACCAAAAGGCACCGTAGAAAATTTGTAACATTTTTTTGACAAATTATCAATATTATAATTAATCTTTCCTAAGATTATTTTAATTCAATTTTTGATAGCAAGAACTGGATATTTCGTAGCTTTTTATTTTCATTATTAAACGCAGGAAAGAAAATGGTAATCCCTGTTTTTTTCTTTGTTAAAATAATCTTAAGAACTGGAATATCCTCTATTCTTATCGTTGGAAACAGCGTTTCTCGATTTCTCGATCTCTGGATCAAATTAATTTTGTTCAACTGTGATCAGGGAACGTAGCGCGCGCCTTAAGCATGACGAACGAGCTTTTGGAGCTGGTGCCTACTCACGAGCGTGCTTTGGGCAACCGAGCTTACTATCAAAAGGAGATCCAGAGCAAAGCGAACCAGTCGAAGAAGAAGCGCGGAGAGGACGGCCAGGACGACACCGCTGTTCCTGCGCAAGTAAGATAATTACGCTGCCACGAGTTAAACTACTTCTCATAGTGAACTATTCTGGAGGTAATTGTACCGTACAGAGTGTTCCACTCGTGTTGAACACCTTCAATGTCTACGTGGCTACTGACAATCAATCTTTATTGCTAAATACCTCATATTATTGAGATAATTTAATTAGATCTTATTCAGATGAATTATTACCTTAGTTTCATCAAAATCCGAGAGTTACGCTCTATGTGTTTTCCTTATGAAACGTGATCATAAAAATTTTTTTAAGAAAAAACGTGGAGCTGCAAAAAAAATTAATTTCAAGATCATTTTTTTTTAGGTCGTTTCAAGACTATTGACAACTTCGAAAACAGTGTTGTATATTTAGGAGTAGATTTACAGCAGAAAATTAATAGTAAAAGAGCTTGCNCTCTGTAACATAATTCCACACAGAATATCGACCGTTCTTTAATGTTCGTTCGCTAGTTAGTTACGATACTTTGAAATTTTTCGACACTCGTCGTTAAACTTTTTACGAATTAAAAAAAAAAAATTTGTTTCCGTATGACTTATTCGTTTATACGTGTTTTCAGCATTTCACCGTTGCCGAAGAGAAGGTGAAAACTTGGGGAGAGATGTCGGAGAGGGAACGATACGAGATGCTGTGCCGCGGCGAGGTGTCCATTACACCGGAAATGCAGAAGAACCTCAAGTGTCGTTACGTCGACCGCGGAATTCCCTTTCTGAAGATCGCGCCATTCAAAGAGGAGGAGGCTTATCTGGACCCGAGGATAGTCGTCTACCACGACGTGATATACGACGAGGAAATCGAAACGATTAAAAGAATGGCGCAACCCAGGGTAATTAACCGTTTGAGTGCCACGGGTCATTCCGGAAGTCCGATAGGAAAGTGCCAAGCGGCGCGACAGTGGTTCTTTTATTTCAGAAACAAATCAGAATATACAAAACCAAAAGTAATTTTTGTAACGGCCATTCCGATTATTTTTTAAAATTCACAGAATCTGTCGATAATCTCGAGAAAGTAAACCGTATGAAATCGTAGCTTCCCATCTCGAACGGTTTTCGAGGTATTCGATATTGAAATTTTGGAAAATTGAACTAAATTAATCTTAATGCGTCGTCACTGTGACTGTAATATTTCGATTTTGATTAACTCCTTGACGTACGATTTAATTTAAATTATTTTTCATCCGGATCCGATATAATTTCTCTTCACACATTGGTATAAGAAGTATTTGAGAATAAAACAAGTTTTCGTATCGCAAAATCAAGAAACTTAAACAACTTAACTGTGATACAAAGTAATTCGATTGTCATGACCAATGGAACTCGTCATTATTCATTTCGCCCTGAAATTACCACGAGGAGTTGCACTCATCGTTTGAGGTCAAGGGATTAAAGATAACGCTTTGCTCCTGAGCTTGTTCTAAAATAGGAAACAAAATTTCCCTTATTCTTAATAAATGTTAAAATAATTAAAGTAAAGACTTGAAATGCAGATTTGACCCTAAGATCGATTTGAAACATATATATTTCGAAAATCTTCGCTTGAAATATTTACTTCGATTGTTAATATGGAACTGCCATAGATTGATCGCGCTCCTTGGCACTCGAACGGTTAATAAATTGAAAATTGGGATAACGAAGATGGCGTTGAAATTTTAAATAACATAATAATTGAAAATTGCAATAACAAAGGTGACGCTGAAATTTTAAATAACATAATAATTGAAAATTACTATTATAAACATAATAATTGAAAATTGCGATAACGAAGGTGACGCTGAAATTTTAAATAACATAATAATTGAAAATTACTATTATAAACATAATTATTGAAAATTGCGATAACGAAGGTGACGCTGAAATTTTAAATAACATAATAATTGAAAATTACTATTATAAACATAATAATTGAAAATTGCGATAACGAAGGTGTCGTTGAAATTTTAAATAACATAATATATTGCAGTTCAAACGTGCCACGGTGCAGAACTACAAAACTGGTGCCTTAGAGATAGCGAATTATAGAATTAGCAAGAGTGCTTGGCTTCAGGAGCACGAGCACAAACACGTGGCTGCTGTGAGCAGACGCGTGGAACACATGACGAGCTTAACCGTCGATACGGCCGAAGAATTGCAGGTGGTTAATTATGGTATCGGTGGCCATTATGAACCACACTTTGATTTTGCAAGGGTAAGACAAAATTTCGACCCGTTCTTTTCTAAAACTCTTTGCTAACGCGTTAAACGCCACACCGATTTTGGTCGACTTTCCTTTAGACTGTGCGCTGTGATAATAATTCAAGAACATTTGATCGCAATATAGTTAAGAATTTAAGAAAATTGTAGAGGCCTGCAAAGGAGAACGGTAACTTTGTTTAATGTAATTTAATAGAACTCGTTAATGAATTATAAAATATTATTTTTGGAAATTGATAGTCATTCTTCGGAAACCAACGACGCCTAAACAAAAATTTCGGCGTGGCGCTTAACGTGTTAATTATAAAAAAATAAAAAATTTGTTAACCATAGTAATGTGAATAACTGTGCTTAGAAAGAGGAAACGAATGCGTTCAAGAGTCTAGGAACCGGAAATCGCATTGCCACAGTTTTGTACTATGTGAGTATCATGTTTCTCTCATAATTTGTATATTTATACTTGAAGCATAGAAACACTGCAAAATGTTGCAATTTTGTTTGAATATTTATTATCTGCATTGAATCAAACAATAATAAATATGAATCTTTATGCATATTCATATTTGTAAGAGTACAATAAAAAAAAAGTAGAATTATAAGAAGCACTATAATCTGAATACTTTGTATATTTATTCATGCTACAGGTATTATGTGTAATTTTGCACCTTTAAATTTCCTACGATATTCCTTCCTACGCATAAAAATCTGAATGATAAATAACTGACAATTTCAGATGAGCGACGTGGAACAAGGTGGCGGAACTGTTTTCACGGCCATCAACATTTCCCTATGGCCCAAGAAGGGCAGTGCTGCCTTCTGGTATAACCTCAAACCCAACGGAGAGGGAGATTTCAAAACCAGACACGCAGCCTGCCCTGTTCTAACTGGTTCCAAATGGGGTAAGTGTACCATTACAACCGTTTAAACTCCATAAACTAGTCTAACTATTTATACTATTACTATATTTAATAATATATATTATTATTATTATTATTAACCCCTTGCCTTACTATTTTTTCAGTAGCTATACGTGTTAATAATAATTATTCGCTTTTTTAACACTGCGTCAAATGCAGTAATTGAGATTTTTCTATTTCATAAATCTCAATTTTCTAAATTAAAACTACGGTTCAAGTTAAAGTTAAACATTATTTCAAATACGATGCGCCTTTATTTTATTTTACCCTTTGCCCTATAACCACGAGTCACGCTCTTGGCGTCGATTCTCGTTAAAATACAGTAAAAAGACACAATATTTATGATAGAGTACAATTTTAACTTTAATTGTAATTTAAATTTACAAGATTGAAGATTAGCAAATACAAAATACATGTATATTTCGATACTTTGGGTTTGACAGTGTCAAAGACCTGAATAACTATTGCTAATGTGCACGAAGATTGAAGAAATGGTAAGCCAAGGGGTTAATATATACGTGTGTGTTTACTATATTTGATTCATGATTGTATAGCAAAGGGTTGATACAATTGATGTATCATTATATCTATATATTAATACACAATTTGTTTTAGTGGCAAACAAGTGGCTCCACGAAAGAGGCCAAGAATTGCTGAGGCCTTGCACCCTCGAGAATCAAACTACTGACGAAGCTGACATCAGGCACTGAATAGTCAACCCAACCCCGGATCGTCGTTAGTGAAAATAAAGAAAAAAAAAAAGAGACACGTTTCCGAATCCCTGTTCGACCGCTTAAACACGAGAAACTTGAGCCACGTCTGCGTCGTTGTAAACAGAGTGTGTCTAATATTGAGCAAGGACGTTGTTGTATTCGTCACGCGATCAGCCAGCGAAAATGCGAAATAGGGACGGCGTTAATGTGATTTTTGTATCGATCGCGACCTCTTCAGACACGAAAGGCAAAGCATCATCTTGAATGATTGGAACATCGATAAGAAAACTGCCAACGTTTAATTACGTGCATTTAAAGTAATTAAAAGATAATCTTCCTTTTCTATCAGTCTTACTAAAAGCGTTAAAAATTGTACAGGACAAAATAACGAGGCAGTTTTTTTTTTTTCAAAAAGAAAAAAGAAAAAAGAAAAAAACAATTCGCTCGCTGTAATCTACAATTAATATAATATCCCTAGACCCTAGGATTTTTACAGAATCACGCAGCATTTAGTAAGTAGCGTATATTAGAATATCAAGCAATAACAAGTTGCACGTTTCGGTCACTCGTTAGTTTACTCGAAAAGAAAAAAAAATTAGGGTCTCTTGTGATCGTACGCAGAAAAAAAAAAAAAAAAGAAAATATTGCGCACGGAACACAAGGTTCTAAACATTTCCATCGCATTTATTAACGTAATTAACGTGTAAGAATGAAAAATGTGGAATCAAGCATTCCTGTGTTCATCGGATAGTATTCTAACGAAATCTTTAATCGCATCGTTCTTTCTCCTATCACGCGTTTCACCCCCTAGATTGGGTCTTTTTGTAAATAGTAGTGATATAATCTAGAAACGTCGACAATTCCCTAGATCCATTCGTCTTGTATACGAATCGCTTGTAAAGAAGAAAAGTAAGGAAAAAAACGAAAAAAAAAAAAAACAGAAAAATAACAGAGATAGAATCTATCGACAGAGAAACACGTCTGTTTACATCGTGATATTGACTTTAACATTTAAGACATTATTTCGCGAGCTTCGATGTTCGGCGTCGTCGAATAAAACAAATTATCGAGATTATAAAAAGTAGAAGTCAAGTAATCGAATAGTATCTTACCTTAGATACCGGCGTTGTTCTGCACACCTTCTCCCGTCATCTGCAATCGTAATCCCAGTGTGTGTGCGTGTGAGAAATCCCAAAAAAAGTCTTTTCCATTTTCGACCTTCAATCGTCGCGAAATGGTCGCCCGAGCCCGCGGACGCGAAACGTCGATTATTACGTCGCGTGTAAAGTTTCACAGGCGAAAATTCGCGGTTTTTACGAACGCGACCTTGACGATTAATTCTACGCGTTTCTTCAATCGTAATTGTTCAACGACACGTTTTGTAAACATTTTATAAACTCCGAATGGAAAAGAAAAATAATTGTCACTTTAGGATCGAGCATCGAATGTAAAAAAAAAACGCGGTAAGTCGAAATCACTAGATACTCGCTTTACGAAAAATATCGTGAATATTTAAACGGGAAAATTAGTTACGCGTATTAGAGGACCATCGAGACGAACGGCGAGTATAAATTTTCACCGATTCCTTCGACTTTTCGCAGCAGGAGAATTCATGCGTTCGCGGCACAACTCGATACGCGAATAGCGAGGATAATTCGTGCGGAGACGAGCCACGTAACGCGGCGGACGAAGCTCGCGCGCCGATTGGTCCGTTTCTTACCAGCGGTAGCCAAGAGCCAGTCGGATTAACGCGTTGGGTAAGTTCGACGTGAAATTGGTATTCGATGGTGCGACGCTGTTCGTTGTTTGAAATTATATGAAGCGATTCAAAGTACGATTCTTGTCGATCCTTTTTCTCTTGAAGTTTTAACATCGACGGTGTAAAATTAACAACACGCGTAAGAGTGGTGTAGTTACTTTATAGTTAGCGATTAGTTCGGTCGAATAATGCCATGTTACTGCACTAAGAAGCAAGAAATTCGACGGAAGGAGAGAATGGAATCGGATGCAACATGGCAGACTTTCGATCGCGCCAAATTCGTCATTGGTAAGCAATTTTTTGATTTGTCGTAAGTAAGAAGGAAACGAGAATTGGCGCGAATTATGAACGCTGTGCGATGTAAATAACTGGTGTAAAAGTCTAATCGATTATATGACCCGTTTCGATGTCAGTTCTTTCATCGAAATAATATAATCTGACCTACGTTTGGATCGAGTCAGGTTGTTACGAATCATTGTTGTCGCACTTAAGAAATATTGTTAGATCGAGCGAGCTGGAGCAGCTCGCTTCGCAGCGATTATTTCGAATCGAGTAATCGCGAGGCTACGGTGTCACGGTGTCACTGTATTTCCTACGTAACGTGTAGCTCGTAAGTTGGTTTATAACATTCGTTACTCCATTCTATTGGTAAGCCATAAGATAATGTCACGCAATAAACGTTTGCAAATCCCAAGCTTTCGATACAGAATGATTAACCAACCTCGGACGACTAAGCAAATTTCTTAAAGTTCAGTTTCAGTTTCGTAAGTTTTTTAGAAAGATAGGATAGAATATTTTATTTCAGTTAATACATTTTATTTGGTAAATCTTTTGAAATTTTTTGAGGTTATTCAAAATAGATTCTGTTCCGAATTATTTGCGGTTATAATACGTACGAAGTATAGAACGATACAAAATTTAATTTCATCAGTATTTTTGGATTTCTTTAAATCGGTAAAAAAGAGATAATCAGAATTTTTTCCAATTGTAATGTGTTCGATTTCAGTTGATAAATATTTTAGAATTTCTTCTTATTATTAAAGACGTTATATTCGGAATTATTTATAATCACACTTCGAAGTACAGGATGATTCAAAATTTAATTTCATCGGTATTTTCGAATTTCTGTAGATCGGTAAAAAAGAGATAATCAGAATATTTTACAATTGTAATGTATTCGATTTCATTTCATAAATATTTTAGAATTTCTTCTTATTATTAAAGACGTTATATTCTGAATTATTTATAATCACACTTCGAAGTACAGGATGATACAAAATTTAATTTCATCAGTATTTTCGAATTTCTGTAGATCGGTAAAAAAGAGATAATATTCAGAATATTTTACAATTGTAATGTATTCGATTTCATTTCATAAATATTTTAGAATTTCTTCTTATTATTAAAGACGTTATATTCTGAATTATTTATAATTATAATACTTCAAAGTATAGGATGATACAAAATTTAATTTCCTCAATATTTTCGAATTTCCATAGATCAGCGAAGAAAGATTACATTCAAAATTCTTTACAATTATAATACATTCGAAATATAGGACGTTACAAAATTTAATTTCGTAACTATTTTACAATTTCTTCATCTTATTAAAAACAGATTATTCGGAATGATTTATACTTATAACACATTCAAAACAGAATAGAATAAAATAATACAAAATCTCCTCTCTCTTATTAAACAAACGAAAAAAAGAATTATCTCCTCGAACCAATCCACCGAAAAAATAAAAAAAAAAAAAAAATCCAAACACACTAAACATCTCGGCACACAGTTTCAAACTGCATCCATACAATATTCTTCGAAACAATCGATCCTAATTTACGATCCCTCATTTTAATCTCCATCCTCTGAAAGAAGAAACAAGACCTAGTTGTGTCACCGCTTATCCATCGCGCTGCTCGTCAACCGGAAGCGGTCGTTCCCGACTCCAGCGCAAGAGTGCTCTTCCTGATCCAGGTCGTCGTGCGTCGAGTTGACCGACGAATTTACAGCGCGAACTCTGACATTTACCAGTCGGTGTGACGATCTGGCCCGATGGTTCGCAAGATTAACACCACTTTTCAGACAAAATGACGAGATAAATGGCGTCCTTGATCAGCGACCTCCGTCGTCCATTGGTAGACTCGCAGAACCGTATCTTGTAATCTTGCAGGGTACCATAGTATCCTAATGCATGCATAGATCGCAATTTCCCATCGGAACCAAGTTACGTAGACCAATATCCATCTCTTTCTTGCCGGATCAAATCTGTCGGTAGAAGAGAGACGAATCCCTACACCCACGGAACAGTCCTCCGCATCGATCCGTCTACGCGCGTCCTTTTCCCTCCGATGGAGCCTAACATCGTCGTTCTCGAGCAATCTATATTCTCTTGCCCTCCTACGAGGTCCTCCCTTTTATCTCCGCTACGTTCTCCTCCCTTTATAGGACCAGCCGCCGCTCTTTTCGATCCTGTTACTCCTTGTTCCTCTTGCTTTTGCCTCGCGTCGCATCTTATCCACCTTTTCATCTTGCTACAGGGATTTCAATTGGACTTTTTCCGATTAAATTGCAACGAGATGAAAGAAAAAAAAAAAAAAAAATGATAGTCGCTGGAATAGAATCAGCACATTTGATCGATTAGAAGAAACTGTTAAAAAATATTGATCGTATTACTTGGAGGTGTTCCATGGGAATTGTGAATTAATGAAATCGTGCAATTTTTATTAGCGAAATTTCTGTGCGTTAAAATCGTTTTCGTTCAATCCTGACTTACACCATACTCGACCTTTTTAACCTACACTAGTTTAATTTTAGAATATTTTAGACACAGTGTGTAATATTAAAGATTTTTCATAAAGTTAGGAATTCTTTTTGGCGAAACGAGGGTGATCGGATCAAAAAGAATTTGAAAATCGTAGCAGGGTTTAACCCTGCTGTCCTCCTTTATTAAAAATGAAAAAGTTTTTGACATATTTAAGACTCAGAAAATGTGCAATATTAAGAAAGTAAATGTTAAAATTAAATACGCTAAATCTGGTAAAGTGTTTGTGTAAAAGTAAATTTCATTCCAGGTCATGTAGACCCGAAGAGAAAGGTTAAAGAAAAGTTATATTTTCTTGGAATGACCGAAAAGTAGATTAAAAGTTGGAACCCTGGTATGATTTTTAAATTTCCTCCCAATATTTTCTTATTCGTAACGTTTTTACGAGCTTCGAACTTATTCACCTTCTTCTCGCGGTTTTTTTTTTTTTTTTTT
>SMSQ01025226.1:0-80921 GCA_019453375.1 Ctenoplectra terminalis | reverse complement strand
AATAATGGTACTGATTTTTTTTGATTGCGTTACAATATCTTAGAAAATTTTTTAATTACGAAATTATTAAGTTAAAGTAAACTGTTATTAGTTTCTAATTGATAAGAAAATCAGCAGAGGATTTTATGTTGGTGGAACCCAAAAAATAATTCCAAACTTTTGGACAGCGGTAATATACAGGATGGACCAATATCAGAATCTCAAATATTTTTAGAACTATGGAAATTGGCGAACAATTTTTTGAAACGATTTCTCACATGGCTGCTTAGTATTGATAGTAGTACAACTTAAGAAATGTAAATTTTAGAGGAGAGGCTTTTTAAATTTTACATTTCTAAAAACACTGAATTCAGGCCTCATTAATAATAATAATACTTATATGTAACTCTTGGTAAATTTAGTAAAAATAAAAACACGATGTAAACCTGTTCGATAAAAGCAAATTTGAAATTTTTTAAACTTATATTGCTACCAATACCAAACAGCAATATAAAAAAAAATTATTAAGTCAACATAATAACCTTTTAAAAAAATGTTTGCTCCGATAGCTCAGAATATTATTGAAGATAGAAATTTTCATCAATCCACCCTGTATATCGATCCAATAGATTCGCAAGAGTATCCTGGATAAAAATTCGCGTTTCTCGAATCGGCACACACGATATGGCAGCACGTGCCAGCTCGAACATACTTCTTTTTCATTCCGACGGCTCAATAGGGCATCGATCGATCCGTACACCGTCAAATATTTTTATCGACGATTCCTCGCAGCGCCTTTTGATTATCGAAAATAATGTTTAAGCGCGGTGCGAGTCGAAGAGACCGCATCGCTTCCACGTAACCTACGATGAGGATTCTTCTTTAATGTTGATGATTATCCGCTGTGTACCACTCGAGGATTCTGCCTCGCTGAGAATTATAAGGTCGACGCAACGAATCTTCGTCGAGGTCGGTTCAGGGGAACCACTGCGTGAAATCAAATCGCCGAGTCTCGTATCTTTTTTTTCTTCAATAAGAACCTTAGAACTCTACAGAAATTTCTCTTCGTGCGTTAGGTTGTCTGCGGATTTCTAGGCGAATTCATATTTTTTACGATACAGTAAAAAGAATAGAAAATGATTAAAATTTCGGTAAAAAATAGTTTCATCTACCAGGTATTGGAAAAACCACTAGAATTTAAATATCTTGTATATTCTTTCATTTACTTGCACCCCCAAAGGAAATCGAGCGTGTGATTCACACTCAGTACGTTACGACGAGCGAAACAGCATTTCCAGACTGGAAATACTTCAATTAGGAGCCGAGATATTGTCGCTTTCATTCTTTACTCATTTCATCTAAAATCTTGAAAACTCAAAAAAAGAAAAACGTATTAGTAGAAATATTCTTTACCGTATATTCCTTCTGGCGTATCATTCAAACTGCATAACACTCTGTTTAATAACCTACACTCTTCCACCACAGTACATTTAAATAACCTGGAATACCACCGTATTCCAAACGAACCACTTTAAATTAATATTCGACTTTCTTTTAAATTCTTTCAATAGTCTTGCTTCCGACAGAAAATGCCAGAAAACTTCTAATTTTCGCCGAGATACTCGACAACGATCTCACGTCGGAATAAGTGTGGCTAACGAACAGAACGATCCAAGGGACATAATGATATTAAAGAAAAAAATAAAAGAAAAAAGGAACAGTAGGAACGAGGCAGGATGAATATCCGCGATGCAGTTCAATCTCTATCTCGATCGCGTTCGTTCTGCGCGATGTAATGTTGCGATAAGTCAGCGCAAATGTCCTAATTAGCGTGTACACACGCGAGATCTCTCTACCCCTTTTTCTCTGGTAGCTCTGGTACGCTGTGCCCCTCCTTGTAACGCGTAATTTGTAACGGCAACGGGCGAGAACGTTTTACACGTTACGCCGTAACGCGTGTAACGTGTCGACGAGGGCGGAATGTAGTCATGAGCTTTCGAAAGGCACTTTACATTCGCTGAGTAGTGATATTCGATTAGCGTAGAGGGATCCGGAGAGTGATTCTGTGGTTCGGTGCACTTCTTTTTATCCCTTTGCTTGTCTTATTATTTAATGATACCATTCTATAATATTCTGTTCCATTGCTTCCATTTTTACAATACAACGTAATTTTCTTTTTAACGTTCAAACTTGATTTAACTCTGTTGTATGATATGGAGCAAAATGATGCTTGCTTTTAGATATTCCTTTGTTACATTTGGCGTATTTAATTTTTATATTTACTTCGTATATTTTGCAATATGTTCTTGGGTTTTGAACTTGTTATGTTTTACATTCGTTATTTTTGTGATTATAGTTAAAAAGAAATAGGAGATAAATAGGCAAATATTGTAATAAGTACTATAATATTCGGTAAAATATTGTGATAAGTAACATTATAATATTCGGTAAAATATTATAAGTAATATTCGGTAAATATTATAATAAATACTATAATATTCGGTAAAATATTGTAATAAGTAATATTATAATATTCGGTAAAATATTATAAGTAATATTCGGTAAATATTATAATAAGTACTATAATATTCGGTAAAATATTATAAGAAGTAATATTCGGTAAATATTATAATAAGTACTATATTTTGGGTTTATTTTCCCACAAATGCATAAAAGTCCGCAGTCTAACGATGCTAATTTTATTTTCTGTATTTATATTAATATATGACTACATACATTATATATTACACATATATTACATATAATCGTCACATTTACAATTTTATATTTCAAATCTCGCGAACAAGATCTCGTTACGCATTAACGCATTCGCGAGGGGTATTTTTCAGCGTTCTTCGTCGAGACGCTTACCCGAAATCCGCTCATAATTTTCAAAAGCCTATAATACGACAAACATATACCACTCGAAGTGTGAAAACAAGAAACATTCCTCCTCTGTACGATGCTTACAGTCATTTGTTCTATAAAATCGGAAAAAAAATGAAACCTTATAATTTACCAGTAAAATAATGTTCAAGGACGCGAATTAACCTCAGTCGTCGCGAAGGTGTTAAAAATAAAACGAAATTAACATTCGACAGCCGCGCTAAAACCTTGGAACGCGAAAGGTTAATATAAATCTATAAAAATTTAAAGAAGCATCGACAAGATCGAAATGATACCGACCAACGCACCAAGTCCATCGTGCACCGCCGACGAAAGGATAATATCCTTCGGACAGAGACCTGTCCTGTCCGTGTGTTTCAGATCGGTGCAATAATTAAGACGCATGAAGGCTGATACATGAAAAAAAGGTGATCGGCGCGGGTCATTAAACCGGGCTTTCTGTTGCACACCAGAACCACGTTAAACGCTCGTTACCCGAACGCGTGTCGTAATTCAATTTCACGCTTTCCTGCTCTCTCGGTTAGGAATGTTATCTCATTCCCATCGGGAACCGATAGCGTACGCGCGGACCGTTCGCCACTCTGTTGCATAGAACCTATTGTAATTTCCGTGAGAGTTTACCGTAACGGTTTCTACGGGTTCTCCAAGCGATCGCTCGAGGATGATGTGCAATCGAATCGCAATCAGTGACTTTCCTGCTTCGGATCGAGGCACTCGAATGTTCGTGCAACGACGATTAATTTTGCGAAATATATTGGACCGTTCGGAAAGTTTGTTGCGTCTCGGGCAGGTGTGTTGGTGTTTTCTATTATGAGCTTAGGATTGAAATGGAATTGCTTATTAGTTACTTCTGATCAATGGTAAAACAAGCGTTCGGTAGTCGCTCGATTATTCTCGGGTTCTCGTTTTCTGTACCTAAGATTGGAATTGCTAAAGTGGTTAAAACGATAGCTTTGTAATTTGTCATGGAAATTTTGAAAATTTACTGTGGTATCTCTTGGGGGATTTTTTATAATTTTCTGTTAAAAATGTAGATTAAGATTTGTATTTTCTGCGTTGTATATTTTTCATTCAGATTTCTTCGGTAGAGATAAGTGTACTTTAATGATCGGTAGTTTTGGTGTTGATAAATATGTAACTGCATATTGCATTTTTATCTCCTGCGTGCATTATTGCACCCTGTTTCGGGATTTTAGATTATTAAAATAAGTAGCAAGCAAATATTAAAAACTAATTTTAAATGATCTATATTGATGATCTACAAATGATTTAAATCTCTTCCGAAACAGATGTCTAATAACTTTTTCCCACACCGTCCAAGCGTCAACATATTTCCAATTTCTTCTCAAACAAATAAATCTTTCTCATATTTCGAATTAACCAAGTATTTCTTCGTCGAGACATTGGCTCCTTGCTTGAGAGATAAAAGAAAAACGATTAAAATCAAGCGTATCACTTCTATATTAATAAATATGTCTTAAAGAAAAAACCGTAAAAACTTAGAAACCAAATAAGTAGAACCAACATTTTTTTCCTTCAAAGTTCCCTATTAAGATCTGCAATTTCATATACAGAAACTCGAAAACCATGCAATTTGGACTTCTTCAATTTTTCCCACCAAAGTGTTCCACGACCGAGCGACTCCGTGATTCTTCGCTCAAAATGGCGTCGCGCGATTCTCAAGATTCAATATTTGCGCGCCTCGAATTGGCGCCGGTCGGGGTCGGGTCCATCCGTCAGAGGCGGATTGGAAGCATGGCGGTGACCTTGGTTTTCACCGGGACGCCCGGGAAGGCACTCGAGAAGGTGGAAAGAGGACACTGAACCCGACGCTTCAACCACTATTTACATATTTGTTTCGCTAAGTGAAATGCCGTGTTCACGGCTCTATATTCCGATTCCTGTTTCAAATTTTTTATCCGGATAAACCCGCTTCATGAGAACACGCGGCGACGAGAATAATCGCGATGAAGAGGATCGAGGCGTGCCAATGGTTTTGATCTTGAGCAAAACGCGACAGTGTGCTTTTTCGTTGCGTTTCTAGTTAACCCTTGTACGCTCCTCATCCGTGAAAAATCACCCATTTTCTGTGTTTCTGAATAGCGGAAAATATTTGATTTCTCTTCGACCGTATTGTAATTTGATACGTTTGTTTGAAAAATAATTGGTTGAAATTTTCTCCGAGATGCTAATGCAGCGAATAAAAAATTTAATTTCTTTGCGTGACTATTTCTGAGGAACGTAAGAGGGTTAAAGTGTTAAGTCATCCCTTTGGAACGACTGATTGGTCGTGCTTCTGTTATGGGTAATTGTATCAATTTTTTCAATTTTTAAAAGTTTAAAAAAATTTTTTTAAATTTACTATCGGCAGGAAAAAATACTTGAATACCGTTGTCTTAGAATCGTAATCTTGTTTTTTTTTATTTATTTATTTAACCCTTTGCACTCGAGAGACGATTCTCACTTGCGTATGATATAATTATTTTATTTCAATTTTTCGTGTATCTTTAAATTACACAAGACTTAATATTGAATTAATATTGAATTAAGCTTGATAACTTTGGTTCAATATTTTAAAAAGCACTCGTCAAAATGCATTCTCTGTTCCTCGGGACAAGTATCGCAAAATTGTGTCTTTCGAGCGCAAAGTTTAACGCAGTATCAGTAATTTGTTTCTGAAAAAAAGCAGGAAAAAATACTTGAATACCGTTGTCTTAGAATCGTAATCTTGTTTATTTTTATTTATTTATTTAACCCTTTGCACTCGAGAGACGATTCTCACTCGCGTATGATATAATTATTTTGTTTCAATTTTTCGTGTATCTTTAAATTACACAAAACTTAATATTGAATTAATATTGAATTAAGCTTGATAACTTTGGTTCAATATTTTAGAAAGCACTCGTCAAAATCCATTCTCTGTTCCTTGGGACAAGTATCGCAAAAATGTGTCTTTCGAGCGCAAAGTTTAACACAGTATCAGTAATTTGTTTCTGAAAAAAAGCAGTGCTGTGACCATTTCACCGTAAGATATAATTTTTTTTATCTACTGTTGTTTCTCCGAAACCAAGAACGTGTAAACGAAATATTAGATCGCCATCCGTTTGCAATATAATTTGCTGAATTTTGAAAGACGATCGAGCAAAGTGAATTCTTCGACGTTGAAACAAAAGGTGGAAAAAAGGACAAAGAAATTTCTGATTCGCGCTGGTTAACACTGACAAGTAAACGGAATTACTTTCACGATATCAAGTGGTCGGTGTGCGGCGTATGGTGGAAATAGGCGCGGCCGGAAATGTCAATTTCGAGGCGAGCTAATCCTCACCAGTAATCGAACTCTCTGCGTGTATACGCGTGTCTGTTTTCTTTTACCGAGTCCACAAATTCAATTTGAGCGCCGTTAATCGTCGTCCGTGTTCGTGGATAAATGAACCACCGTGGGGGATGTTTATGTTAATTGAAAGAAATAGTTGGGAAACGTGTATCGTTCGCGAGCTCTCATGTTCGGATGTTATTTTAGAATTTTTTCAACTCGACGCTGTCTTGTTTCCTAGGTTCACGCGTGTTGGTAGTAAGTTTTAATTTCACGCTGTTCTTCGTTAATTAAAATTAGACGTGTCGATTAATTCGTTGCCTTTTTATTCAGGCTTGCAATTTTATTTATGGATCCTGCAATGTAAACTTAATTACAAAAATAGTCTTTATACGTGGCAATTTTTTTTACTTCTTCGATATTCAGATCGTTGAACGGGTTCGGTAAAAATTAATTACAATAATTATCGATGATTATCGTGATAAATATAAATAGAAAAATTAAGAGGAAGGTACTTGTTGAAATTAGATTTCTTCTGAAATTCATAAATTTTAGATTTTTGTCTAAAAATCACATTATTCAAATTGGATAAACCTGTTCTTGGATTTTTAAATATATTATATAATTAAGTAAATTAATTAGAAAATCACGAGTGTTATAATGCTCTTCGAATACAGTAGTCTGTTTAATTTTTTCAATTTTTTTTTCGATATAACTTAAGTGATAAAATAAAGAAATACAAAAATGTAAGTTGAAACAACAAATATTGAATACCAAGAAAGTTTTGATTTATAAATTATTAAATCTTCATCGATTATGTTTTACAAGTATCGTTACGTATGGAAGTGAAATCCGTGTTTGCAATTACATGCAAATCGCAGAAGCCACTGCAAATACGTTAACAAATTGAACAAACAAATATACGTCTGTTAAACAAAGCAAAGAGTCGTAAATCATTAAATATGCTAACTCGCATAGCTCTCTAGACTGATGTTCTAATGGGATACCGACAGTTAATAAGCTAAGAGGAAGTCAAACACTTATAAATTCCGAGAAACAAAAATACCTGGACCACAACAAACCCTAACAATGTTTATTTTGATCGTTGCGAAGACGCAATGATTTCTTCGCTCAAACAGAAATATTTTTATCCGTCAACAAATTTCACTGAAATTCCAACACTCGTCATTTACAGACAACAACTTCAAAATCCTAATTTCATTTTCCACAGTTTCCGAACGATCAATAAACGAGAATTAAAAGAAAATATTAATTTTCTTACGATTCTCGATTGAAAAGCAGAGTAACTGGGAAGTGCGCGCGTGCAGCTTGATTAATAGATCCCTATGCAGCGCAACGTTGCTTGATAAATGATACATTTCGAGAGACTTTCATTTAATTTAATTAATCACCTTCGGCAAACTTTTACCGAAACGTTGCGCAACAGTTACTTATCTAATTCCAATTTTTCACGACTTTTAGTAACCGATCGTCCACCAATGATCGTTCACTCCTTCGTGAAAACCCGAAAGAATTCAAATTGCGCGCCCATTAGGCCACGGTGACCGCACGATAACTGATCGATGTTCGAACTAAAAACCGTCGTGAGAAATGGACACGGTTGTGGACGGATGATGGGTAATAAATAAGTTTCAACCGAGTGTCCGATGAATAATAGATTGCTCGAGTTTAAAGTACTCTAAGTACAAACTTTCACTGTGGCCGAGGTAAACGAGCCGAGATAAGGTATCTGCTTTCGAACTACCGGTCTTTCGAAGGGTTAACGAGGCTGAGTAATTTTTTACGATTGGTTTTGTGGAGTCAGTCGAATCGGGAAGATGAGATGGTAAATTATGGTAAGCATCGGGAAAATAGAACACTATTTTATTATTTTTTTTTAATAAATAGTTTCAGTTTATAATTTATCTGTTTGATAAAAAGGTGAAGAATAGACTATGAATTTTTATAAAAATTCATATTTTTTAGTACTCCACGTGCAATTTAAAAATATAAAAAAAATATAAATTTATACTAAAAAATATAAATTTTTATAAGAATCAACTTTTTTATGGAATCAATTTTTTATGGATGGATTGTAAATTGAAACTATTTATTTAAAAAATTTGCCGGTAGATATTAAAATTAAATAGATCATTGATAGATGTATCAGCTGAGTTTGGGTATCGTTGCTTAAATTAATTAATCTTTGTAACAATTTATGAGAATGCTTTTTATCCGATTCGTAGCATCGGAATTAAATGAAACGTTAATTTCTTTGTTGCATGTTTCAATAATTTGCACACAAGAATTAATTTTACGATGTCATAATATTCTACCGCGCGTAACTGTAATGATATCAATTAAATAATAAAATAATAAATTTCGTTCAACGATAAACAAATGTAGTACAGCTCTGAGAAACAGTAAAACAAGGATTAACTGATTTGTTTTAATAGTACGAGTAACAAATAAGAACGAGAGTTGATAAATTGACTCGGCCGAAGTATCGTTGGCTGTAACTCTAAATGAAGTCCAAGTGTTTCTTATTTTAATCGATCCTGATGGATCGTAACTAGTTGTCTATCTGGAGTTCCAGTTACCAGCTTTCTAAAGATTGATGTGATCGAATTTTGATTGGTGTTCGATTCAGTAGCTAACCAGATTATTCGATAACAAGTAATTCACGAATGTTCGCCCAACTTTATTTTATTGTCCAATATTAAGAATTTAAACGCCAATTTATTTAATGCTTTTGCTAATAGTTCTAATTAACTGTTCGGTAAAATGATTTTAGTAATTGGGCCAAGTTACAGAGTCTCAGTTCTGTTTCAAGCGAAGTTACAAAAAGTCGTAGAGAAAAATTGTGTGATGATTTTTCTACAAATGAAAATCTTTTTTTTCTTCAAATACAAATATACGATTTTTATTCATAAATTAATTCTAGAACTACCAAAGTGATAGAAGCGAACCAGTTCATGATTTCTGATAAAAATTGTGTCAATTTGCAGTGATATATTTACGAAAATCTTTTTTAATTTTCTGTAAAACGTGGAAACGAAGATTCGTTTCCCTAGCATTATGGATTTTCACGAATACCTATAATTCTCATTTCTTTCATAGAAGAAATGTTCAAAATTATCTATAATTTCATTATAGATATCTCGTATAAATTTTATAAATTCACAGCGATGCATTCTTAAGAATTCTCTGCGTTTCTTTCTAACAAATATGAACAACCATTTATTTCCCTCGCGTCTCATATTTTCTTCGAATAATAATTATTTTGAATCTTTTAGTACAACTTTAGCTACACTTTAATCGTCAGTAATTCTAGCGTCAATTCTTCGTATAAAAGGTATAAAATACCGTCACTAAAGTAAATATATTTTAAAAAATAAAAATACGTAGCCATCGACAGTACAGAAACTAAAAAACTGAAGGCCCATTATTTTTTAATACTTTTGTGATCGGTGCTCCAATCCCTCTGCGTCTCGTTTCAAAAATTATAATAGCAACGTAGAAATTCATATCACCAAGAAAAATCGTGAAACACGATTGAATTGAACGACAAAGGCTCGCCAATAGCAAGCTCTAACACAATATTATCGTCTCTCTAATAAGCGTGAAAACGCAGATGGTTCCATTAGCGCGCGTCTTCGCGGAATCGTAGCTTGTGTGACATCGGAAAAAATGTCGAGCAGTTCGTAGGAACTGCGAACATCGGGTAAACATCGACGGAAAGGCAAACATTTAGTACTTGGAAGTACTCGTGACCCTTCCCTCCTCGTCGCCGAGTAATTCACCTGTATACGCACCTGTACACGCTCTCGTGCAGTACAAATAAACGTGTTCGCCGCGGTACTAAACAGTTGGTAGACGTTTGTATCCCCCGTTGAAGTACGTGAGAAGGAAGCGTCATTAAGTCGCGTCTAGGTTTCCAGGTAACGTACACACCTGATGGAAAGTTGGACAACGGGTAAAGGGGTTTCGCCTCTGCTTTATGGAGCACCTTGACCTTTGTGTGTTTGAAGAAATTTGGGAACGTGTAGGGTACACCAGAGGCGAATCTGATCGTTTTCTTTGGACAATGAAGAAAGAGTAATAGAAATTTAGAAAGTTAACTGTTTATCATTGATTCCTAATTAATATATATTTAATTTTAACATTGGTGGCTATCGAAATTTCTAAAAATTACTAAGCTTCTCAAAAAACACTTTCTCTGCAGACTAAATCGCTAGTGACCCAATTTAATGCGGCTGCAAATAAACGGTTAAAAAAAAATGATACGTAATAAAAAATTGTTTCAAACTTAAGCCTGTATAGGCCGAAAAAATTACGACTGTTTACAGTTTTTCACTTCGGTTTGAAAATTTTTAAACTAATAATTTATATAGATAGATGATTGTATCGCTACGGTAATACAGTAATCGAATTTAACAGTACAGGGATAACTTTTTTTAAATATAGATACATTTTTTTAAATATAAATACAATTAGTTTTTAAGTCACACAAAGCCATAGAGGGTTGAGAATCTTTTGTTTCGACCGAATTATTATTTTGATCCGATTAGCATCTGCCCTATAGCTGAGATCCCTGAAAGAGCGTATGTAGTTACAGCGTCCTCCGAAGGTACCGTAGCGAAAGGATTAACCCATTTGCATCGCGACTTAAATTGCAGAGACTCTCACTTATCACCGAAGCCTGTACGATTGATCGTTTATAACTCGTCCCGATTTAAATATTCTCTGTTCTATATTAATACTGACTGATTATAATGATACATCGGAGTACAAAGGATAATATATATTTTTAACAAATATTTTTATTCAACGGTATCGTTCGATGTCGGCCGGTAATTCCGCGCTTGGTGGTATAGAGAAGGTATTATTCACGGAATATTCCGCTTCGTGATGCAAATGGGTTAACGCGTTGATCGCCACGGTGGTCATACGTGACCGGAGATTGTTTCTCCTGCAGCTCTACGGTGATCATCGGTGACTTTAATGCTTCAAATATTTATAATTGTAATAGTTTAATGAACATTGACACTTCAATTTTGACCATCCTTGCTGAAAATACTTTGAAAATACTTTGAAAATATATTAGAAAATCGCGGTAGACGAACGGCTGAAGCAGGCCGTGTGCGTTTCGTCAAGGCGCTTCCCCGCTCAAAGGAAATTCTTTGAGACCTAGAGTAATAAAACAAGGCAAGTATACTGGCGGGAACGTCCTCACGACTCCCCGATAATCCAGGAAAGGACATTATTGGAACCGCCTTCGGCGCGAACGCACGTATAATTAAACGCAATCTTAAAAACGCCTACATACTTATTTCTGACAATCCGCTCGAATCCTGATTCCACCTTACAAATATTAGAAAATACTTTGAAATAAAACGCGCACTATTCAACGGCTAAAAATTTTTATTCCATCAAAAATAAATTAATTTTTATCGAATCTTCCATGCATCGGTATAACGACCCGAGCCATGGCGACCTTAGTAAAATATGTGATTTCGGCGGTCAAAGTGTTAGATCACTTTATCCAACGAATGAGTCACAATTGATAGAAAATTCGCGGCGGTACATACTTCGTGAAACAATTTGTGTCGCACAAGCCTAACCAGGCTCGTCCTATACATCCTTGAAACCTTCCGTTAGATCTGAAAGACGCATCACGGTATAGAATGCCAATACACTTTCGAACGAGATAGCCAAGAGCGGTGAAGATCCGTTTGTCCATTACACACGCTCCTCGGAACGCGATACACGTGCTCGAACGACGATCGTTGACATATCACGTGAATAGACAAGCCGGCGTAAGCACCGAGCTACGTGGAAGTTCACCGTGTGTCGTATCTGCGGATTTATCTGCGAGCAACGCCAACGGTGAATGGATGGATTCGTGAAATGGAACGAACCGCGATAGGTAGAGACGCATAATTAAGAGATTATCACCGTCGTTTAATGGTGGCGGAGGATAGAGTTTTGTGGAGAGGAGTAATGCATTTACAGAGAGGTTCGACGGTTTCGGAGCTTAGAGAGTGATAGGACTGTGATTGATTGGGTGTTTCAGCTGATTCAGAGGTTGTTGCCTTGAGGAATTGTGCAGGTATGGTTGTAGAATGAATTTTAGGCGGATTTCTGGGAATTGTGGATTTGTTGGTTGCGTTGATGTAGGTTTCTGATTTTTTGGGAGAGGGTGGATTGATTATTGGTGTTTTGTTATAGGTTTAATTGTGGAATAGATTTGAAATGGATTTTTGAGAATTGTGGAATTTTGGGGAAAAGGTGGATTGATTATTATTGGTATTTTGTTATAGGTTTAATTATAGAATAGATTTGAAATGGATTTTTGGGAATTGTGGAATTGTTGGTTGTGTTGTGGTTTTGTGATTTTTGGGAAAAAGGTAGATTGATTATTGGTATTTTGTTATGGATTTAAGTATAGAATAGATTTGAAGTGGATTTTTGAGAATTGTGGAATTTTTGGTTGCGTTGTTGTAGTTTTATGATTTTTTGGGAACAGGTGGATTGAGTATTGGTATTTTGTTATAGGTTTAATTATGGAATAGATTTGAGGTGGATTTCTGTGAATTCTGGATTTTTTTCTAATTTTTTCTCTAATTTTTGAGGAAAGAAATGCAATGATTACTGGTATTTTGTAATTAAATAAGTTTAGGCCTAAATTGATCAGCAGATTTTTTTCTAACTATTAGTACTAAATTACACATCTTTTCTAAGCTTCTAAAATTCCAGAGATTTCATATTAGCTTTCCACAAATTATGAGTATCCAGTATACATTTACATTACAGTACAATACCAACGAATTAATTAAACATTTTTTACTAACAATATTATTTTAATTATTCAAATAATATTGAACCTACAAACTGCTAACATCTCTAAAATAAACCCCGACCCAGACTAAACGATCCAAAAAAAAAAAATCTAAAAAAAAATCCCACCTGCTAACGAACCGCATTAAGTTCAATTAGCACCAAGGTGCGACGAACGCTTCGCACCAACGTTACTCTATCCAACATACGAATCGGATAACGAGATATCAACGATCTAGAAACAATAAACAATTTATGAAATTTGTGTTTCCTCAACACGAACCCGAGGTCGCGTTTCATCCGAGATTTTGCACGAGGCACGCCGATGATGCCGGCCGAAAATAAATTTGCAGTCGGTACACTGGACGTGGCTCATTTCGTTGGAATCTCTGTTAATTGCCGGCAAACACGCTCCCCGACATGAGAAATTCCCTGGCGCCGTCTTGTTGGCACTGCTTGGGCAAAAAACCTAAGTATGTACCGAGCCAGAGGTGCAGCCGATCATTGAACACGTTTGTAAAGCTCCGACGCAAGTTCAGCTCGATCGATTCAATGATTTTTTATCATTTTTCCTGCGCGCGTATGATTTCATTGTGTATCAAAGAGGATAAAGGTTGCTCGGATCGTGATCTGTTGGGAAATTGATAAGCGGATACATTGTCTGAAATAGACGGCGAACGAGGAAGTATTTTTTGACGGTTGAGATTGTTGGAATTCTCGAGATGCTTTGGAAAACGGATCCTTTGGAGAGGAATCTGCGGATTCTGGAGTATGATACGCATGAGAAATTGTGGAGAATGAATCAAGTCGTTCTGCAAAACAAGATTAATGTTGGAGACTTTAATCTAATGGTTGGTTTATGCGTTGCTTGGAATAATGGGTTGAATAAGAGTATTTTAAAGTTACAAATGGACCGGTATTATTTATTTTTTTTTTTTTTCTTCTTGTAAATTACTTAAGTTATCGCTGAATGATCAGAGTGGGAAAATTGAAATAAACGTTACGCGAATGAACTTTTTATTACGTTTATTAAATAGGTATACAATTAATGCAACTGTTTATGAAGACAAGAGAGTGGTTAAGCAAGTAGAAAGAAAAGAAAGAAAATCGATCATTTCTGGGACAGATCTCTCTTTTCCCAATTCACCTCCAATTCCTCAATAAGAAACCAGAAACCTTCAAAACTCAACGATTCTATAATTGATTCACCAGAAAATTTCAATCGGAAAGAATTAAAACAATCTTCCAACCGCGTTGCACCCGTACAAAAATTTTTTTTCCCCGTAAAACAAATATTTCCTCGTTTTTACGCCCACCTATTATTTTGAACAGTATCATTCGTCGACATACTCTTTCCACGTTCGGCCGGCCAATTTTATGAATATATACACGTAGTTAAAGGGTTAACGAGCACCAAGCTCCAAAGGAGTCAATCGGCTCGAAGCTAAAACCGGTAGCTCCGTGATCGCCAGCAGGCAACCAGCGTCTTCCTTTATCGATCGACAGACAGCCGTTTTCATCGTCGACGGCTCCGGCATAACACGCATTCAGTAACATTCGGCCATCGACGAGTTGTTGCACGCCTTCTTTTCTGTCGCGTGTTATTGCGTTCTCCTTTTTCCCGATTCGTACGTCTGGGGTCAGGACGAGTACATATAACGGGGACCTGAAGTGCGGCTCTCCTCTCGCATTATTTGACCTCGAGCAAGCGTTATAAGGAGCAGCTCGCGTGTATGCGCGTGTACGTTTGATCGGATCACTCTCGAAACCGACACTCGCGGCCCGGAATCGTCTCTTTCGCGGCCGAGGTGACGCGAACCTGCAATTTAAGCTGCATATTCGTGCGGGCCGTTATAATTGACCACCGACCACCGGCCCTGCTCCGAGATATACAGGGTGGAACGCTAAAGATGTCCAGTCAGGTGGGCGTAACGAGATTGGTATTATATTGGGTTGGCCAGAAAGTCTTGTTTTTTCTTTTTTTTTCTTTCCTTTTCTTTTCTTTTCTTTTTTTTCAAGTTTATGAGATTAAATTGAAATACACGAGCAAATGTGCCAATAATTTAATTGGCGTATTGAACGCAGATAGTATCTTGTGACCAGCCGTTTTGAAGCGTCGTTTGAAAATAAAGGTACGAGGATTGGACGCAGCTGTTAATTTTGTTTAACGCGTTGAACGCTGTGTCGGTTCTTGGAGATCGGCGGTGTGAAATTTAAAAAATGGTACTTTATGGTTCATAAAATATTTAAAAAAATTTACTCACACCTTTTCAATGGGCTATACCGAAACGTTTTAAACAGAAATTAGATTTTCCTTTACAAGTATAAAGTTGTGGCTATCTTGGAACAATTTCTATTTTTCTCATTTTTTTTCTTTCTTTTTTAACTCGTGTCGTGGCATTTCTATATTTCCACGCCACCCAAGTTTGGCTTCAAACTAAAATGAATCAATGAGAAACTAAAGTTGTGACTATCTCGGAACAATTTCCATTTTTCTCATTTTTTTCTTTTTCCTTTTTTTCAATTCCTTTCATAGCATTCCTATATTTCCGCGCCACCCAAGTTTGGCTTCAAACTAAACCAAAACAATGCGAAACTAAAGCTAGGACCATTTATTCGAACATCGCTCCGTGTACACAGACATTCCTTACAAAATACCTTTGATCGAGCTCCAAAGTTATCCCACCAATCGTTCTTCTCAGCCTAACCCCACCGAATTCGAATTTTACCCACGAACAAACACTCCTCCCGTATTTTTCCAAATACTATCAGATCCCGCCAGCGATACCACCTTCGATACTCTCGATATCGACCACGAACCTCACGTTTCCCGCGCTATCGTTCCCGAAGCGGCGATTCGTGTCGCCAATGCCTTCTGGTTTCGTTGAATAATGGGAATATGCTCGGATAAGCGGCGTGTGGCTTTCTAATGCCGCGCTAGCAGTCGCTGCCAGCAGGCGTACGGAAGGATACAGGTGGCTCGACGAACAATGCTCACGACGCAGCCGCTACAATGGAGATCATAATCAAGCAGTCGACGTGTAATGACTTATGGGCCGGTCCCGGTCGTCCGCGTGGCGAACAATAGATCGGCGACAGAGATGTTTACGGCGGGAAACTATGCTCTCGGTCGGTTAAATTCGTTTTCAGAGGGACTGGCGAACGAGGCTCGCGAGAAAATGGACCTTCTATTCCTCGTGGGCCGTCTCTCGATTCTTGAGCCAGCGAATGGAAATTGGGTCGGCTCGGTTGTAAAAGGGTGACTGTGAGAAATCGGATTTCGGGTTGTCACGGAGATCTCTGGGTATCTTCAACCTGTTAACTTAGGATTTTTTCAGTTAGGATGACTTCAGACTCATTTTTCAGTTAGGATCTCCTTCGCAGGATTGAAAATTAATAGAACAGTTTTACTTAGGCTAATTTTAATCCTTGCGAGTGTAGGTTGGATGTAACGTGTTTGTGGTATAGGTATGAAGATGCTCTGAAAAATTCAGAGTCGCTAGGAAAGTAAGATATTGTGCTTAAAATATCGGTAATTCATGCGACGAGTTTGCTGGTCTTACCCAGTTAACAGGTTAATATTCATGAATAGGCGAGGCTATGTGAATTTTTAACAGTAGGACTATCAATGTGATCAAAGTGATTCATAATTTTTTGTAGAATTTTTGTAAATCTACTGTGGCTCATTTTTGAGAATTTCTGTGGATTTCTGTAAAAAAAATTGGACGAAGATTTGTTATTAGAGCAAGAATCGTTATGTATTTCTTTTCACACTTCCTTTATCTTCATTTTTTTTAGTAAAAAATAAATACACAGTAAACTCTCGTATAAAGCGGTTGATATATTTCATATTGTACGAATTTGCATTATAGGAAATCTTTCTCGAATAATACAAATAATATAAAATAATATTTTTAAAGATGAAGATAATGTTACGAATTAAATTCGAAGTTTAATTACCATAATCGACAGGATGAAATCGTCAAGGTAGGCTATTTTAATAAAAATCCGAATCACGACAAACCGTAATCACATTCCTCTACCATCGGAACCGTAAACTCACGAAGCTATTCATCAGCTCTCTCCTCTCTTTCCCTCCATCGATTCGCCACAATTATTTTCTGCCATCGAGTGATCAATTACCAAAAAACGATCAGAAACACAGGAATCATTTACACGAGGCCACGAATAGAATCGATTATAGCTTCTCCAAGCATCGAGACGATAACCCACAGGATCGTTGGTCCCTTTTCTTTTCACACGTTGGTCTCGTTTATTTTACTTCCTCTTACAAAGTAGCGAACCGAACGATCGGTCAACAAACGTTGTAGATTCCCGGTACCGATGTTTGTTCATAGGAATGTTGAGCACCGTAAATCTCTTCCACCAGGTTGGACGAGCCAGCCTGGTGAAATTCGCAAACAATCGCGATACAAAACGGCCATTTTGTGCCATCATTCTCCCGATCGAATAGAGTCGGCCGGAAATCGGATGGTTCGCGTGTTTATTGACTCCTCGGACGCGTTTAGATGTTCGAAAAGGAAACTGAGCCCCGTTTGAAAAGCTAATCCGTGGTTTGTGGACTTTCTTGATCAATTCATTTGCTGGTTGTGCTTGTGTTTGTAAAAATAAGAGCAAAGCTAATTTGGATAATGTTTATTGAGTATTTAAAATGAAGGGAGAGAAAAAACTCTGATGTTTTTGTGCAATTGAGAGTTACGCGGGGTAAAATGAGGGACGTTTGTAGATTTTTTTTATTCAAAAGTATTGTTAAAATCGTAGAATAGAAAAATTGTATATTTAAGGAAAGTCGTACGAAAGAAATTATGAACAGGATACGATTTTGAAGATGAAAATATTTTTGAAATTGTAGAATTAAAAATCTTTGGAATTTGAAGGAATTCGAATTGGAGTATATTCTTTTTTTCTTTTTTTTTTATCAAAGAAATCGACGTGAAAAATATGTGCAGGAACGAGTAACCCGGGAAAGACAAACCTTTTTCTATATTCTTTAACAAAAAATTACGAAAAATTTCCATAGCGTAGTTGTGGCGTTAACATGTAACGAAATAAGGATGAACTAAACCCATAAAGGTACCACAAGAGTTTAATCTGTGAAGTAGAAAGCGAACACAATGATGAATACCCTGGAAAGTACCTACCAGAGAACAATCAGATCAACTTAACGTCTCAATGATTCATGACCACCAGCCAGCTAGTTATCACACGTGTACTTCAAAACTTTCGTTTCTCCAGCTTTCGATAATTAGTAAAATTAGAACCACACATTTTCGGGCCAGAAATAATCTAATCTCACCGCTAATTTATTACCTCCTCTCGTCGGAATATCTTCTACAGCTACAAACCAAACATTATTCGATGGAATAATTATTTCGCGAATAATAATAGTAATAATAATATTAATAATAATAATAATAATCGAAATCAAGCTTCCAAAATCAAGATCAGCACTAGCTTTACGGGAATCGATTGGATCATTTTGACGAGTATATCGTAACACAGATTCTTCGTAATATCATTAGTTCATTTCACTTTAAATCGATATATCCTTATTAATAGAGATTTATTTAGCACATTTTCTTTGCATATAAATTTAATCTATAAAATATAAATCTGAAATCCATCAAATTGTCGGGTTTCGTAAATCTAGTGTTAACGATCGAAATCGAAACAATCGTAGCGGCGTTGAGTTTCATCATCCAAACGAAGCTTCTGAATTAGAAGATGCGCGATTAGCGAGCAGTGGCCTGGCTGGCATAAAGGCAGCTTGCGAATGCAGATTGAAACTGGCTGCACCTTTCTGTTCTCCTTGCCTAGCGGGATGAAATATTCCTTCCGTAATTTATAATTCCACGTGGACAGATATGGAGTCCCATCACGTTCCTCGTAATTAAATTTCGCCTTCCTTGGCCATCATCGTTTCTCCCATCTCGTTAATACGCGTTCTCTATCATTTCCAGGTGTGCTCCTAATTTCTTTCTAGGAACGAACGTTCAATCTCTGATACAGAAGACGAGAACACCGGTGTCTTTTATCGTTAGTTTGTCCATGGTCTTTTTAATACGGTTGATTTACCTCTTTTCCATTCTATTGTTCGCTGGTGTTCTTGGTATTCTGCCGTTGAATACTTGGTTTGTCCGATGATAGAGTTTAGTCTGAGTATTTTCGAAGATTTATATTATTTATATTTTTTTTTATATTATTTATATATTTTTTTATATTTTCATATTTTTATTTATATGTATTTATTTATATTTTCATATTTTTATTTATATGTATTCATCTATATTTTCATATTTTTATCTATATGTATTTATTTATATTTTCACACTCTGTTACCACTTGTGTAGTTTAAGACGAGAACTACCGACGATTAAAGTAGATTTATTTGCACCAAAGAAATCACGATGATAGGTATTCGAAAAAAAATATATATCGCAAGGGAATTCAACCTTTAAGATTATATTATTAGGTGGTCCCGAAAGTTTCTTTCATTATTTTCACCCAGCGCCTTCGTTCGGCCTTCCAACCACCGTTCCAACAACCCTTCGAACGTCCTAAAAATTAAACTCTACCTTACGAAAAGAATTCACCATTTTCACCGATCTCACGCGTGGCCGTCTCGTTGAAATATCGTTACGACGCGAGAAGAAGTCGCGTCGTTTGAATAAATTCGGCGTTGCGCACGCGAATCACCGGCCAGCTGGCCGGGCTAATGCTCCTTCGAAGGACCTCCAGACAGGATGCTTTTAAAGAGACGGACAAAGCAGGCGGTTTCCATGAAGCGTTCGCTCGTATCTCTTTCGTTGTTCGAGGATGTTTGGACCGTTTCTGGGTACGACTATGTTGCGTCGTTGAATGGTTATGTTTCGGAGGCTGGTACCGAAGATGCGTGTTGCTTGTACGTTCCAGACTCTTTTGTGACTGTCTTTTGTGTGGAAAAATTTTTTTTACGTTTTTTTTAATTTTTTTTTTTATTAGTTTTGGTGTACCGCTCGGATACATGAGGAATGAATTTGAGGATTGTAAGGTTAGAGGTGTGTGTTTTATGAATTGTATAGGTTGAGTCATGTAGATGTGTTTTGTAGGTTGGAATAAAAAAAGGAGGAATATTGCGGAGTTCTTGTCCTTGAGTCAAGGTTGCTTCGAAGTTAGCGTAAAGAATACTGTCTGGAATTATTTTTTGTTAAACTTTGCCGAAGAAACGATGACTTTCATTGGAAGATATTTGAGTCGGCTGTTATAAAGTACTATATTGTTTTAATTTTTTTTTTTTTTTTTTTTTTTTTCGTGTCTCGTTGAACAAAACGTTGTGAAATAAAAATTGAGCAGTGGAACAACATAATGTTGGATGAATGGAAAAAATAGGATCTCCCGAGAAATAAAAGAGACATTAAAGTACCGGCAATCAGAAGATTGAATAGTTTAAAGAAACTGAAACGACAAGTGGTCCTTGATTACGGAAGTGGTATTAAGTTGAAAAGCCAGTTTACTACAAACTCTGTTTTATATACATAATTAACTCCTTCCTAGTGGTCGTTAGCTTAATATCCGCAAACAGGAATAGAGATACGCTTGACCAATATTTAATTAACTAATTTCATTCATAGTTCATAGAGGGACTCGGCGAATAATACTTTAAATCTTTTTCGATTGGAAATCGTAAAATTTTCATAAAAATACATTCAACGAACTGTGCGACAAGCTATCGAGATCATTTAGTCGCTAATAACCCAGACGAGGAATTGATCCGACTCTGATCAACTAAAATAAAAAAAGAAAGAACTGGACAAAAACAAAAGCGAAAAAACTTAGAACAGTACAAGGTGTGATTAAAAATCATAACGAAAAATAAATGAATTCCATATATGTATTTGGACAAACGATGTTTTTGAATATACCTAAATAATTCAGTGTATTGACGTTAACTCGATTAAAATGCTTGAAAAGAATTAAATATAACAAATTTCAATATAAAATATATATTTTAGAGATATAAATAAATATTTAAAATATTTAAATATAAATATATAAATATATTCAAATAGAAAAACGTCACTGTCCAAATTTATTTGTCCGGCACTGTGTAACTCTATATTCCATAGTTTTATAATTCATAATTAATATCGGTATTAATTATTTTAAACGGTTCAAAAATCATGGATAGAGCGTGACGTACACCCTGTACATTGCCATTAATATTCGTTCACGAATGACAAATTCTTCCATCGATTTTATACTCTCTCCGAATGATTCGACTATACAAACACAAAGGGCAGGAAAAAGAAAAGAAAAAAATGATGCGGCTGTCAAATCTTTGCTTTCACTGCAATCGCACGTGACCCACAAACTGTTCCCGTTTGTGTTCCGGCGGTGTGGGTCGGGCCACGTTAGGGTCGAGTATGATTTATCATCGACAGAATAAATCGGCCTCGTGGAAATTTTGATCGGTCTTTCGTCGATTTTACGGTCGGGGAAAAATCGGTTGGAAATCCGCGTTACGAGCGAGCCAAGCGTTGCGCAATCGGGTGCAATGAAACACGTCGATCGACGATTAAAACGATTATATAAAAGTCGATTACACGACACGCGCGGTATTTAAGCGGGAATGCCGTTGGAATAAAAATAAACTGCGTTTCTCGAAAGTAACTCAAACGTTTACTTTGATAAAAATTCTTTTTGTCGAAGTGTTTAAGGATTTTTTGCAAGTAGGAGAGAGGATAGGACAGAGCAAGGTTTCGGAAGGATAACACCATTGGTCAGGTTTCTCAATCGACATTGTTAAAACAGGTAGCCACAAATTCTAAATTCCATTTTTACAAAATTATTTTAGTCGCGTTAAAGCACCGTTAAACCATAAGAAATTTAATACAATTAGACTTAATTATGCAACTGCTAAGATAAATACAATAAGGTAATACTTTTTGCAACCACTGGTATTCACCAGACCTCTCACCGGGAGCTAAAAATTTATTTATTTCATGTTCCGAAGCATATAAGCTTGAATTTTATATTTCGAATAGTTCCCAATATTTTCGTTACTAAAAATACAAAAAAAATTTTAGTGCACCTTCTTGAAACGAGACATATAATGTTATACGATAGGAATTAGTGCAACAAGCCTCCCTTCGGAGTTTAGTAAAGCATCGACTTTGAAAGGACCGTGAAACGTTTATCGTGCGCGAAGCGGGGAATATTTAATCGAACGAGTACATTACACCGCTGTTACCATTATTACACAAATCGAGTCAATTTATCCGAACTCTTGCAAACCTGTGTAAAATATCGCCAATATACACGGACTTTGGAAATATTAGAACTCTCGTTCTAACACCAGTCCCGCAACTTTATCGTCAGTCCTTTGCGCGCACGCTATCGGGAATATTTTATTAATAAAATATTCCCAATAGTCACCACGCAAAACTCTAACTTATCCCGCGCCGCGTGCCCAAAAGGAACTAGAGGAGGAACCGGAGAGAGAAGAAGCGAACGACGAAGAGCGAGACGCGGTACAATTTCTTGCATTATTCTTAGCGCGCTCACCGCCAACGAAGAATCAACAATAAGAAGCGTGATGAACGGCGCTCCGTCGCGGTGGCTCGCGTGAAATATATTTTATTATCGGGTCCCGCGCGAGAAATGATAGCACTGTCAAATCTCTGCTTTCACTGCGTTTGTATATGACCCAGAAAGAATTTGCATACGGCACCGGCCTGGCCTCTCTGTCCGGCCACAAAGCCCACGGCCGTGAATTATCGGCGCTGAAGGGGATCCGGGGAAAGAGCACGCGCACGCTGCTACCGAACGCTCATTACCGAGGCGATGCCACGGAATATCGCCTCGTGACTCATGGCACGTGAGTAAAAAGCCCAAGTAATGAAGCCTCGCGAGACGAACGAAGAAAAGAAAGATTCGGTGCAGTGGACGATGTGGATGAAGTTGGATGAAGTGGATAAAATGGATGAACCGGACGAGCGACCACCAACATCGAGGAACCGAGATACGAGATTCGAGATTCGATGAGAAGTCGAGGGTGAATTGGAACTCGGTGTGGATTAATGGTTGGGTGATGATTATGACCAATATTCCTAATCTCTCTTGACCCTTTGCACTCGTATGCCGAGCTGGACTCGACGTTCCATCTCGCTTCGTTCCTTGTAGTTTCATAATGTAAAAAATATTCTTATCGATTAAAAATAAGTTTCGTCGACTTTTATCAACGCATATATATGTTATTATGTTAGTAAATGTAAAAGTATGAAAATTAAGGGAAGTTCGATACAGATTTTATTATTATTAGGGCAAGTCCGGGATAGTTGGACCACCAGGAAGGACCGACCGGTATTAATATCTCAGAATAAAACAAATAAATCGGCTTGTTACTATTCTCCTACTGACACTTATCGGGAAACCGTACATAAATTATAAATTAGGTTCAGAGTCCTATGCATACCAGAAAGTGAAACTAAAAAGAAAACTATTATGCGCTGTTTTAATTTTTCTAAAATAGCAATGCAACGGTTTCTTTCCAAAATATGTTCGAACCATCTCTAACTTACCCTACAATTTTTTATCGCAAGCGATCATACCTCGTCGACACTTCCATACCCCTGCAAATAATCTCTCTTATTAACGAATTGGAAAAATGTTTCGTCTCAAAAACTACCGACCCAATTTCAATTGAGACTCGGTAATTTAAAGACTCCTACGATGTTTCAACGGCGGATGTTAGATAACGATCGAACACTAAACACGAGAAACTGAATAAATGAAAATAAAAAATGGTTGTTCGATTGAATTTCATACATACACCAGGAACTAATCCCGGCGAAAGCATTTATCATCGGGCCGATTGAAATTAATTTCACGGAACGGCGATGGCCGATCGACGGAAACCGGTGAAACGGCAGTGCGTTTCGTCGCGAAGAGAATCAAGGAGAACAAACAGGAGTACGCGCGATCAATCGAATAAATTTGCAGTCACCGCCTGCTGGGAAAACGAATTCCCCCTTCATTTGGTATTCAACACGACGCACGGGACCGCGTTTTAGTGCCAATCTAACGCTAATCATCGTGCGAACAGCGCGCGCGGAATACGGAAATAATCGAACGAGAACGATAAATTGAGCTCTCAGGCGATATCTATCTCGAGGAGGAATAACAAGTTGTATCGTTTGTAGCACGCTCCATTGTGTCTCGGAAAGAATTCATCGAATGATGGATCTGTGCCTGAGTTAACTTCGCGTTTATATTGATTTCCGCGAGATAGAAATTTAGCTACAGGCATTATTTTATTACGCATTTTCTTCAAACCCGAACCGATCCCTGTGTTTCAACCATTCCAATTTATCGCTTCGATCGAGATCAACCTCTGTTTGTCTTACGAGGATCGATAAGCGTAATTCGTAATAATTGAAACATTAACTTTCACTTATAAACCAAGTTTTTCTACTTTTCTTCAGAGAAAGTTTGGTAACGAGGAAGAAATGTTTAAAATTGAAAATGCATTAAGTTCGAAAGTGAAACAGTACAAATTTCCGCGTTTCAGCTGTGCATAAGTAGATAATGGAAAAATTGTTACTACTTTCCCGGAAATTGTATAAAAATGGTAATCATTTTTATCGAAAGGTTGCCGCATAAATTCTATCCGCAATTTATATCTCGCGCAGGGATCGCTCGATTCGATTATGGTTATTGAATTAAGGATTGGGAACGGTCGACGTATTTGGTAGATGATTAAGTCCGAATGCTTCTTGATCCTTGTTTTAATTAATGGGAATGCAAATGGTTGGAGTGTAATTGGGTAGATACGTTGGGTAGACTCGTCGAAGGACAGTTGTAAGTTTGCTTCGATCGTTTTGTCCAGATAGCGTAATGGAAATTGGAGGTTACGTTGGAAAATTAATTAATTTGTCCGAGAGATGAAGAGGTTGCTTCGAACAAGAAATGTGTAAGCGATTTTTTTTAGCCGAATCAAGCGACAGCTTTCGCGATCTTCGTCGTGGCAAAACGATCGCAACGCTTATTATATTTGTTCTTGGATTGAATTGATTAATCGGGCACGGTCGACGAAAGGAAAATGGCGAGGTCACGAAATTGGTCAACAATTAAAATAAATGCGGATTCAAACGTTTCAACGTGCGAAATGAGGATGAATGTGAGAAGATAAGNTATGAAGACAAGAGAGTGGTTAAGCAAGTAGAAAGAAAAGAAAGAAAATCGATCATTTCTGGGACAGATCTCTCTTTTCCCAATTGTGTCCTTAAAAAACCAATAAATCACGATCTCAATTACCAAACCTTCACCTCCAATTCCTCAATAAGAAACCAGAAACCTTCAAAACTCAACGATTCTATAATTGATTCACCAGAAAATTTCAATCGGAAAGAATTAAAACAATCTTCCAACCGCGTTGCACCCGTACAAAAATTTTTTTTCCCCGTAAAACAAATATTTCCTCGTTTTTACGCCCACCTATCATTCGTCGACATACTCTTTCCACGTTCGGCCGGCCAATTTTATGAATATATACACGTAGTTAAAGGGTTAACGAGCACCAAGCTCCAAAGGAGTCAATCGGCTCGAAGCTAAAANGAAAATGGCGAGGTCACGAAATTGGTCAACAATTAAAATAAATGCGGATTCAAACGTTTCAACGTGCGAAATGAGGATGAATGTGAGAAGATAAGAACCCGAACCTTCGGTCAGGGTTCGCGAGAAGGATAAAAAAAAAAAAATTATAACTCCGAATAAAACTGGACAACCTACCGCCGATTACTTATCGAAACAATGTACTCCGCCGACAATCGCCGTCCACTGAGCTCCAAATACGACGAATCGAGCAACTCAATAATCGTTTCAAACAGGTCTCACGAACCCAGCCGTAAACAGTTTATAAATCAATATTTTAAGACCAACCGTAAAATTGTACTCGATAATCGTATCCTTCTCATGCACCACTGTTCCCAATAAACTTATGCGTTCCGCCGTATAAATTCCGCTTCGGTATCGCGTCTCCTGGAAAAGAACGAAACAAAAAGAGAGAAAAAATAAAGAAAAATGAAGAATCGAAAAATCGCAAGAAAGAAAAAAAGAAAATGCAATTTATGATCCATCAGGACAGAGCAGCTTGCACCGGAGCACAAAAGCTCTCCTTCGCTGAGGACATCCGTAAAGGATACCGTTGGTCGCCTCGATAAATTGCTCAGTGTTGGCGCCATCGTAAGAATCCGAGAACAAGGCTGACTGGCTGCCATAAGCGCCAGGAAAAATTTTTAACGCCACAGGAGGATGCTTTCCTTCCTTCTTCTCTCTGCAAGGATCGACCAAGGAGAACCACGCTTGATTTTATGCCGTTTCGTTTCGCGACAATTAAAACGCAATCGTCGAGGACACCGGACAAAGCTGAGGAACAAAGAAAAAAAAAAAAAAAAAAAAAAAAAAACAGAAGCGACGTGGTTATTTTCGGAGCTGTTTTCGCATCCGCCTTCGTCAGCTCGGTTNCCGTAAAATTGTACTCGATAATCGTATCCTTCTCATGCACCACTGTTCCCAATAAACTTATGCGTTCCGCCGTATAAATTCCGCTTCGGTATCGCGTCTCCTGGAAAAGAACGAAACAAAAAGAGAAAAAAAATAAAGAAAAATGAAGAATCGAAAAATCGCGAGAAAGAAAAAAAGAAAATGCAATTTATGATCCATCAGGACANATTTGGTTCGGTTTTGGTTCGGTTTTGGTTCGGTTTTGAGCTTGGTGGTCGTTTTGGGAAACGGTTCGAAGGATCTTTTTCTTGGTAGGGTTGTTTATAGATGGTTGGACGAGTCTTTTTCATGGCAGGGTTGTTTATAGATGGTTGGAAGAATCTTTTTCTCGGTAGGGTTGTTTATAGACGGAGAGATGCGTACTTGCACTTGCAATGTTGTTCGTTTCTGGGTTTATGGTTGTAGTTAAATGGTGCGATTTAGAGATCTGGGAATGGGATTCAGGATGTTGTGGGGAGGTTCGTAGGATATTTTTGAAACGGTTGGGTTAACCCTTAGTAACTGGAATTTTGTTTGCTTGTAATAGAAAAAAATTAGAATTGATTGGACTTTTATCTTGGATTCGGAATTTTTGTTCGATAGCTTGAATTATTTTTTAATGGATCGGAAACTCATAAGTGGAGAGACTAGCACGTTCAAATAATTAACTTCGTCGAGAGATACAAATTTTTCTTTTCCGAAGGAATAATAAGAAGAAAGGTCTCTCGATACTCCGTTAACGAAACCAAAAATGAAATCCTGCATCTGATACAGAAAACGTACCGTTACGCTGCAAAAGGTTAAACCGCAGCTTTATATACGCGAAACCAACACCTTCCCATCATTCCAGAATCATGAAAACCCCGTAGCAAAAAGCTTCCCACACTTCTCCCACACAACCGACCACGCACCTCGAAAGCTTCCATCGACACGAAAAGCCTCGTGCACCCGTCCAGCGTAGGATCAAGCGATCAGATAAATCAACATCAAAACGGCTGGCACTCGATTTGTTCAGGCGCGCTTCGCGCCACTGAAAAAAATCAGCCATCGAAAGTCTGCCTTTCTCTGCACCGCTGCGTGCAGCTCGCGTGTTTCATTACCGCATTAATTGACTGAGTATTTTTAAACGTTCGCCGTCCATTAATAACCAGGGAAGACAAACCAACCGGCGAATCAATAATAAACCCGATTAACCCTGCTACGGTCTTCGGATTATTTTTCGATTCGGTCCGACTTTTATTTCGGTAAAGAAACAAGAAAAAAAGAAACAAAGAAAAAAAGAAAAAAAGATGAAAAGATTAATTTTAAGAAAATTACAGACTACCAAGTGCGATACGTCTGCACCTCGAATAAAATAATATACACTTTTCGATCCCGGCCCAATCGACGAACAGAATGATTAACGTCTCCGTTCAACGGACCATCCACCCACGATCCACCGTGGCTACGTTTAGACACCGTGGATAATTATTAATTAGCGAGCGGGTTAGTGGGGGTCCGACAAGTTGAGACGGGGAGCAGTAGAGCATTGCGATAGCGGAACGCGATAAAGACCGATTCGCATGAGAAGCTCTCTCGCCTCTGAAACTCGGAGAGGCGATCGTTTTCTCAGCCAGGAACACGGCGAGAAGTGTCCGACTCGAGATATGATATATTGGGTGCGTGGAATGGCTCGCTCTGAGGTGATTCTCGCGGTTTTCCTTGCCCAACCGGACTGAGATATCGAAAGATTGTTTATTAATCAAAACGTGACCCATTAGCCTCTGGATGCTCCGGCCGAGAAGTAACGAGCATTCGGTATTCCCGACGCCGCGAACGGGAAATTGGTTACTTGGGAAAATAGGTTGGGTGTTTTAGATTAATGAGAAGAATCTCTGGTGTAGTGTCTTGGAATAAAATTGTGGATGCTTGATTTTTTTTGTGGAAGCTTGATTTTTTTAGTGGATGCTTGATTTTTGTAATGAAAGCTTGATTTTTTTAATGGATACTTAATTTTTTTTAGTGGATGCTTGATTTTTCTAATGGAAACTTGATTTTTCTAATGGAAGCTTAATTGTTTTAGTGGAAGTTTGATTTTTCTAGTGGATGCTTGATTTTTGTAATGGAAGCTTGATTTTTTTAATGGAAACTTAATTCTTTTAGTGGAAGCTTGGTTTTTAAAATTTCTGTCAAATGTATTTCCTTTGCATTCTTGTTAAATTGGTATCACAGGTTCACGGTGATTTTCGTTGATTTTCTTCATTCACAATAGTGAATTTATTAGTTTTGTTTGGATTTTCTTCGATCAGAAATGGGAATTTATTGGTTTTATTTCAATTTTCTTCGATCACCAATGANAGGCGATCGTTTTCTCAGCCAGGAACACGGCGAGAAGTGTCCGACTCGAGATATGATATATTGGGTGCGTGGAATGGCTCGCTCTGAGGTGATTCTCGCGGTTTTCCTTGCCCAACCGGACTGAGATATCGAAAGATTGTTTATTAATCAAAACGTGACCCATTAGCCTCTGGATGCTCCGGCCGAGAAGTAACGAGCATTCGGTATTCCCGACGCCGCGAACGGGAAATTGGTTACTTGGGAAAATAGGTTGGGTGTTTTAGATTAATGAGAAGAATCTCTGGTGTAGTGTCTTGGAATAAAATTGTGGATGCTTGATTTTTTTTGTGGAAGCTTGATTTTTTTAGTGGATGCTTGATTTTTGTAATGAAAGCTTGATTTTTTTAATGGATACTTAATTTTTTTTAGTGGATGCTTGATTTTTCTAATGGAAACTTGATTTTTCTAATGGAAGCTTAATTGTTTTAGTGGAAGTTTGATTTTTCTAGTGGATGCTTGATTTTTGTAATGGAAGCTTGATTTTTTTAATGGAAACTTAATTCTTTTAGTGGAAGCTTGGTTTTTAAAATTTCTGTCAAATGTATTTCCTTTGCATTCTTGTTAAATTGGTATCACAGGTTCNTCACCTAATTTGCATGGGAGAATACACTTTGCCGTGTTTCTTTATACATTTCGCGCAAGCGTTTCTGATCCACAGCTTCTGTTTTATTTTTCAAAAATGGTACCTCGACTTCCATTTTCTTGTCGCGTTGGCTTACAATATATTTCAATTGCCAGGTATTTTTAATTTTAGGTTAATAATACAGTGAGATGATTAAGATAGCTGAATATAAATTGGGAATAAGTTAAAATAGAAGCGAATACAAATTGTGTTAAAGCAACAGAAAATTTTCTGTAAACGACAATAAAGTAAAATACTTTATCCGAACGTGGATACTCTGTATTCATAAAAATTCCGGTATTGTATTTTTGCAATTCTTTTTCCTGCTTTTCTTCGGAATATTTTAGATTAAATATATTCATGAAATAAAGTATTTTTTTGAATCGTCTTGGCTATTTTATTTTTAAATCGATACTTCGCTTTTTGGTTTTACTTAATGTCTTGTAATATAGTTGAATCGGTGTTTATTTAATTTTAAATTAATAATGGTACAAATTGAGGGTAAATTAATTTTATTATTTACATCTTTTCATTTTCATTTAATAAGTTCTAAATTAGATACAATTTTCAAAGAATAATCAAAGAGAAATTAATTTCTAATCGTCCCTTATTTCCCAGTTTCTTTTTTAAAGCATCGAGCAACTTTTACCATAGATAATAAACGAAGCAGTTATTTAAACTAAAGAAAGTTGTTAAATCGTAGGCTTTCTTACTTTCCAAACTTCCGATAGGATCGCGCTAATTTTTTTCGACATTAATAGATAAAGTATCCTATTAAGCAAAAAAATGATTAAACCGTTATCTTATATTTCAAACTTCAGATACGTGATAACATCGCGTTATTGCTTCTGTAATTAATAAACAGAGTGTCTTCTTAAGCTGGCGAATTATTAAACCTTCGCGAATAAGAAATGATTGCCAACCGTCCCTAAAATTCTGATAACGTCTCATTAATTCTTCCGCAATTAATAAAGTATCCTTTTAAGCAGATAAATTATTCAATTTCGTAAACGAAAAATTATTTTCGTGCGTCTTTATTTTTCATCGCTCGTAATTTTAATAATATCGCGTTACCTCTTCCATCGCAATCAATTAGTAGAAGAATTATTAAATCGTTATAGCTAATTTTTTTTTTATATATACATATTTGTACCAACCAAATTTCTATAAGCTAATTTACTAGCTCGGATACTGTCTACAGCATCATATTTACGGCGCGATGAGAACTTTTCCATTGACGCATTCTGTTTAACCATTTTAACCATTTATCACGTCTGCTGGCCATTTAAAGCTAAAATTAAAATATTTTCGTTCCCTGAGTGTCTATTTTTTCCTGCTGTTATTATAACTATACGATTTTCATACAAATTCAAGTATTTAGAAATATAATAAAGAAAAAATATAAGCTAGAAATATAAATTAGGTGTCACAGTTTTTATATATTTGTTGTATATTTTATCTAGAAGTGAATTTTCGTCTGAGTAGCGTATGAAGATTAAAAAAAAAATATTCCTTATGAAAAAAAATCGCGAACTTAATCAGGTAATACGCGAATGTCCAAAACCATTCAAAGGAATAGCTAAAATCGCGGTGTTTCGCTATCTCGAACTCGACGATCGAAGCGTAATGTTCCAATTTCTAAATTGTGCGACGTTAGTCGTGTACCGTTTTATTCCCGATGCGATTGATCGTTCTGGATGGAAATCGTTTGACTTTCCAAGTGAAACCCGTGCGAGGAACGTGTGTCATTGCGTTCGGTGAAAACGCGAATAAAATGGATTTATATAATTCAGCAAAGGAGACATGGAAACCGCGCGCTATTGTACACAAAAATGCTACTACAGATTATCGACTTACTCTTTTTATCTACAACTATCCCCGTTCGGTTCCAAGCTAAATAAATCAAAATATAGCAAATTTTACTTTCATATAAATCCATTTTAGCACTACAACTTTTTTATACTAAAGAAATCAAGATGAAGGGTATATAAAAGAAAAAAAAAAAAAGAATACAGAATTTAGAAGAGAAAAAGCTTTATACAAAATTCCTACAAATATATGCTTGTAAATTTATAAAATTTCTACGAAAAATCACGAATTGGTCATTTTTACCATTCTTGTAGTTCTATTGTTAAATGTACATTTTCCACGCTCGTATTAATTAAAATACGAAATCTGATGGGTTCCATAAATTTAGCGTTAAACACTGTAACTACAAAAATGGTAAAAATTATCCATTCATAATTTCTCATAAAATTTTCGAGGATTTTCCGTGATTTTCTTTAAAAAAAAAAAAAGAAAAAAGTTTGTCTTGAATTGTGTATTTTTTCGTACGTTCCACATTTCGATTTCCTTAGAAAAAATAATTAACCGTCGATAATTGTAGCGTTAAATATTTCATTACTCCGAAAAGCACAACGTTCGCTTCCCCATTCCTCCGAGCAATCCGTTGACTGCAATAATCACCGCGTCGATTAATAATCGCACGGTTATCGTCTCGTTAAAAGGGGCAATAACGATTTCTCTGAAGGTATCGATTAAAGATACCGATCGTTCGGTTGTTTTTTTTTTATTCTTTTTTACTTTTTTTTTTCTTCCACGATTCACGCGCCGATTTCCAGCGGGCCGGTTGAATTTTTCAATCACGAAGCAACCTGTGCACCAGAGCAACGTGTATTTCTGCTTTTAACGGTGCTTCCACATAACTGGCTGCCGGCTAACAGATTTTAAAATATGGACCAGATACCGGTGATTAACCGCGCTAAACCACTTAACAAATTAACGCCGCTAGATAATGTATTTCTAACAAACAACCAATTCGACGCGTAGCATTAATTTTAATAGAAGGAAATACGCGTCTATTATCTGCGAATCGGTTATTCGGATATTAGACTTAATAGACTTTTATTATTTATGAGTATATTTAATGATTTTAGGAAATAAATCGCATAACGCAAAGGAAATAAATTTTTATCCATATTTTAAAAATATTTTCTGGTTATTAAATGTTATTAAATGTTATTAAATATTAAACAGTAAATGATTATTAAATAAACTACTGTAAAATGTTATGAATTCTTTTTAAAATATTTAAAAAAAGTTTCTTTCGCATTGTATATTCTTTTCGTACTTCGTCTATTTTAATTTCGTCGGTGAAGATAAATAAGATCTTCACAGCTCTCGTACCAAATAACTTTTATTCAGAAAATGTTTCTCTTACTTCCACGATTTAAAACATGTTCGAGGTAATAATTTCTCTGTATTCACCAAAGCTTTTTCATCTCAAGCCACATTTTTTATCCTTTCGTTCAAAAGCACCTACAAAAGAAAAAAAAAAAACAATTTTATACCTTCCACTTCGTGAATCGAAATCGTATGAGAAAGGTCGTTGATTGACACGTAAAGAGCCTTAAATCGTTTGTAAAAAAGAACAGAAACCGTGAGTTACACCCTTGAAACACGCGAGGGCGAAGAAGATACGAAGAGAGGGAATCGCTTTTTCGAGAAAAAAGAAGCTTTAAGGTGTCGGACACGCATTTCCGATAAATCCAACGAGTAAGAGGGAATTTTGTCGGGATAAGCGAGATAATTAGCCAATAAATTCGTGCAAGAGCTTATTTTATTATTACCATAATGCACGGGATACGCTAAAGGTTACGATTCGTTGGAACTATCGCGCGAATACTTACCGCTGATATACACGCGTGATTATCTTCCCGACTGATTCATCGCGTCGATTCGAGCATCTCGTCGTAACTCATCGTTTTGGAGAGACTAAGAGTGCTACCCAAAGTGGTTCGACGACCTTCCATTTTTTCTACACCCCGCATTTTTATTCGTACACTGAAAATTTGAAGCCACAGAAACACACGATACACACGTACCAACTGAAAAGGTACAAATAAACCCAAACATATTCATTGGAATACTCAACGATTAAAACAATTGCCCGTATAGCATCTATTCTTCAACTCTATTTATTTTTTTTTTTTTTTACTTATTTAACCCTTTACACTCAGTTACACAGTTTATTAATGATGTTAATGATTACAGAGGATGAACTTACGTCGGAATAACATTTTAAAAAAATCCATGTTTCCTTCGAGTTCTCTATTTCAAATGGCAAGAGACAGCAAATCAAAAAGTATGGTATATACCGAGATATGCAACGATTTCTGTTTACACGCTTTCCTATAAAAATCTCGCGAGATGGCTCCGAGTGCAAAGGGTTAATTTAGTTACTCTTAAATATAATACTTAAACATTAAAATATGAATTATGTTTCAAAAATGCAACATAATTCCCCGGTGAAACTCGTATAATAATCAAATTTCAATTACGAGTCGGTAAAACACTGAATCCGCTCGTCGAGTAAGTCTCAAAGCATCCACCCTTCGAGGGTTAATTACATCGATAAAAATATAAATTTGCATAAAGATCCTCGGTCTACCTGCATCCTTATTCTCAATACATCCCCCGTCTTCTTTCGCTAATCGAAATACATAAATCCCTTCTCATTTTCCGCCCAACGAACAAATCTCTGCATCCTTTCGCAGAACCAAAATGGCGCTCTCCCGACCGCCTAATTTCCAGCCGGTAGCAATCGTCGTCCATTGAAACGGACCGCAAACGCGAGACCGCGGTAGCAATCTCGGTTCATTTGCCGGGGCACGAAATAAATCTCCGTTTAATCTCGGTGCTCGAGGGAGGCGGAAAGGCGGTCGCGCGTATCGACTCGGTACACTTTGAATAAATTCAGTCGTGCAATTATCCGGCCGCCTGATTTATCGCGTTAACTTCGCGGATATCCCTTAATGTTCGAGGCACTTTGGGCCGTTTCTCTCGGTGAAGCGAAGCTAAGGGAATAAACGGAAAGGGAAGCGGAGGAGGAAGAGGAGGAAGAAGAGGAAAAGAAATAGCGTCAATTGATGTCTTTGCTTCGTGGCAGCTTTCGTGCATTAAGCGACTCGTTGTCGGTTAAATTGACGCAAAAAGCGCACGATTATTTCCACGATGCCTGCCGCTGGCCTTCCGAGAAAATCCTTAATCGTCCTCGGAAGCTCGTGATCCGTCGTGACTCTGAAGAAGCTGCTGTTAGGATCGGTGCGGTTGGGATTCTCGGAACCGTTTTATTGGGGTTTGATGGAGGAAGGGTTACGAGAGTCGGTGGAAAAGAAGAGATTGAGAACTCCGACTAATTTTTGGGTCCGTGTAAAGTCCACTTTGATCTTTATAACTGTCGTAATTAGATAGAGAGATACGCTGGACCGAGTTTTTGTGGAGAAGTATTGGCATAAATTGAACGCTGTTTCGTTTATTTTTATCTATTATGTTTTATTTATTTATTTCGATTAAATTGTTTGAATTAACATTGTCGAGCTTTATTTTGTTTGTCGATACTATTTTACGTGTTTATTAAATAAAACTAAAGAATTGATCAATTATCGGGCACATGTTTCTATATATCGGCGGAGGAGCGTGTTTCGGGGATGAAATTACTCCCTGAAGTGGTCGGCCATTTTAAATTCTTAGATCAACGGTTTCATTTTTATGTTTTTTACGCGATTCCAAAATTGAGGCCGATCTTAACGCTAAAGCTACCAAAGCGGTCAAATGATCGGTTCGTAATTTCTTTATTCAAATCTTATAAATTATTAACACGTTCCGTGTNATTACAACGAATATTATATTTTTGCATATTACGTACCTTCTTTTTATTTTTATGCTCTCAAATTTTCCACGAATGCATACAAATTCGCAGTCTGTTAAAATTAAGTTCAAATTGATATGCAAAGAAACGATCAAAAAATTGATTTAAAGCTTCCATGCTTCCAAAGCTTCTCTTCTCATCAAAAATAAAGTATTTCGTTCTTCACGATCATTCGAAGTTCTTTTTGAAACGATCTGTAGGATCGAAGCGAGCGCGATACGATCGATCGTGGTACTTTTAACCGGACACGTCGTCGATCATTGGCGTTCTTATATGGCGCGTTATGATCCCTCGAGTGCGGGGCGTAAGAAACTAATAAGACGAGGTCGAAGGTGCGTAAAGTGTGACAAGGTTAACAGCCGGTTGCTTCCTTCTTCTTCGACGACGATGACGATGATCCGCGTCCCGAAAGGGTTCAAAGATGAGACTTGTAGTCGACGTGAAATCGGCTGTCGTGCTTTTGAACAGGTTCCACTGTCTTGGCATTGAACGCCGTGACGTTCGAATAAATTGTTCACGCTACTACTCGTGGTTAAATGCTTTTTTATAGAAGCTATTTGAGGAGGTATCGGGTCATTTAATCGTACAATATGAGAAGCTTCTACGAAGGAAGTTGCTTGGATGGTGAAACAATTTCAAGCAAATTAATGATAGGGGAAAATTGAATATTACCGAGAAAAATAGTATCACTCATAATGGATATAATTAATTTTACTAGCTTTCTATAATTTTTAAAGATGATAAAGAAATAAAAATCAGCAACAGGAATGGTGTCAAAGTTTCATAACGGAGGTTTAGAAAGTTATTATTTTTTAGAAGTCGATCCGATTATTTTATAACATAAATATCTAAATTATCTCGTAGAGTGTTTAAAATTGAAAAAAAATCAATGCAACTGGTAAAATTGAATTTTAAATTATTCCCCAGTCCTCAGTGGGTATCTTAAAGCTTGAACGATATTGAAATACAAGTTTCCTATCGATTGGAAATAATAAAGATAGAAGAAGAAAAATAGCCGAGTAATTTATGTCAGAAACAAAGTGTTCTTTAAATAAATAGATTCGAATATCTTAATCTCGTGTTTTTTTTTTTTTTCTTTTTTTTCAGTATTTTCGTAATAAAAGTTTGACGTACGCGTGCTAAATCGTGGACGACCGATTTCATTCGGTTTATTTATTTCAAACGGACGCGGGCGCGTTTTATTGGCGCGCCGCCGGATCAGCGTCGATAAAATGGCCGCGGCGCGTAAATATTAGCGCGTTCTTAGCGCGATTTCAATTTCACCGCGTCGGATGTCCCCGTTACGTTTCGCGCCATATGGGCTTCGTGAAGATAAGCCAACGCACACTCGTTCGAGCTCACGAGTGAAAGTTATTAAAAACTGGCCGGCCCGAGAAACCAGCCATTAGACAGTCAACTGTATCACCGAATGCAAACTCAAACAGATCTTTTCAATTTTCTATTTCTTGTTCATATTTCTTTTTAACTCTCAATTTTTATCAGCATTGCTCGTATATTATTAAATTTAGGAAAATGGGAATGATAATAGTAGAATTAAAATGGGTTATCAAATTAATAATGTTAAGTAAAGTAGGTAATAAAGTATAATATTGAATAAACTAGGTAATAAAATTAATAATATTAAATGAAGTAGGCAATAGAATTTGGAGAACACCGTATTTTATGAATTGATAAGAGTATCGTAATATCGATGGTTCATTCTTTAGTAAAATAATTACACTGATAAAATATTATTATAAGCAAATTTTAATAGAAGTTTTAATAGAAGAATTTCAATTAGAATTTTTATTACACACATAATTTTTATCTTAACGCCTTGCTTTTAATTAATACTTTCGCTTCGGATGAGTTTCATTTAGAAAATGAAAATATCTCAAGGACTATCATATTTGTTTGAAGACAATTTTAATTCGATAAAATTACAAATATCAAACCTTCTTCTAATCTGAAGAATTCTTCCAATATCGCACAGGACCCTGAAAAATAGTCCCAATTCCAATAAATATTTAAAAAATAAAAATACACATCGCTTATCGATGATCTTCTTTGAAGATTCAAAACACTATACCAAAAATCCTCGACTTATTGATATAACAAAAATTTCTTTAAACAAAAGAGAAAATAGTACCTAATTTAACATTCACGCTATCCACTTTCCTTTACCAATGCAAACGATCCACGTTTTTCCAATGATCCACGTCTATGCTCTTTCGAATAGACACACGCGTTACATCAGCCAACGAAATTATATCGTGCGGCCGACAATAGCGCGCATATTGCGTTGTTTTATTACCGATAATTTCATGCAATTTCGCATTGACGATCTTTTACGCGGAAAGTCGGTGTCGGCTGATTTCGTTGCTTAAGCCCGCTTTCCATTCGTTGCCGAGTTTGTGCTCGTCGACGATACAAGGCGTCATTGTTGTTAACATCATTACGGGCACGGTTAATGCGAGTCCGTGGCTGTAGAAGAGCCAACGCGGTTTTTCCTTTCGAATGCCGATAGAAAAATCGACGGAGCCACCAAACGTGGGATTTCTCTTGCCTCGCGTCTCTGTTTTACGATACACCTCGTCCTCTTTTCCACTCTTTTTACTTCTTCCTTTGTTTACTACATTTATTTATAATTTTCTTGCGGATAGCTGTTTTATTAAATTATCGGTTTCAATTTGGTAAAAAGTTCAATTAATTTCCGTATGATTCTACGCATATTTTCAAACGATTACTTAATTTCATCGTTTCAAATTGATTCTAGAATTAAAAAATTCCTCGAATGCTGATTCTACAATTACTTCGTTCCGAAACGATTTATCAGATTCAAATTTGAAACGTCTCGTATGCTTAGACTTAAATAGGGACTAAAAATAAGAACTACTTGAAAAATTTTAATGCAACGGAACTCGTTAGAAAAGAATAGCTTATCGCTTAGACCGAACACAGTCACGGATCTTAAAATATGAAAAATATTTTATAATCCAATACAATTGAAAAAAAATACACAAAAATACAATTTAATTCAAACAAACCTTCTACCAAGAAAAGAATTCTTCCTCAAACACTCCACCCTTAAATCTTTCGCCAAAAATCCCAGCGAACATGCCCAAAACACATATCGTAATACCCATTAATCACGAAACATCGAGGTCAGACCCCATTTTTTTTTTTTTTTAAATTCCATCAAGTTTCCAACGATAAAAAAAAGAAAAAAAAAAAGAAAAAAGCTCGCGAGACGCATCGTCGAGGAACGCGTCGGAGGCAGGCTAAGCCGAGAGCGAAATTAATAGCCGAGTTGTCATAACAGGCAACGATAGAAGGCCTGGCAGAGCCGAGAACCGGACTTTGTGCACTTAGGCAGTGGATATGCATCGAGGCGAGCCGCGAGCAATTCCCCATGACGAATTTCCTACGTCAACTTGCTTCTCTAGAGACGGAGTCTCCTTTGATCGAATGACGTATGCAAATCAGCCCGATGCACCGTCAGTCCAGGAAGCTAGCACCTTCCAACGCATGTGCCACCTTATTGTGTCTTCTCTTCTCTTTTGCTCCTTTCTTCCTCTTTTCTTTCTCGCGTTTCTTCCTTCTCGTCACCTTTTTTCCTTTTTTTCTTCTATTTTTCTCTTTATTTAATTTCCAAGCAAAAGCGCCATCGCGAAAGAATGCTCGCAAAAAACCTGCGAATTACTCGGCATTATCGTTACCGGTTGCGCGATATCGCTAAATCCTCGGCCAATTCGACACGCGAACAATACGCGTATTTGCCCGAGCTGATTTAAATCCTTCCCGCGCGACTAATGCGGCGCGTGATCGAGGTGAAAATCGAGAGGAAAGGCGGCCGATCTCGCGCGTAAATCGTGGCCGCGAACGGAATCGGTGTAATTGATTCTGACAAATGGGGGCGAGCCTGTCCCGAGATTACTCGCGAAGTTTCGGTTTCGATTGCGACCGCGTTCGATGGTGAAAAACGGCGCTAGATACGAGAAAGCGTTTGAAGGGTTTACAGATATCGTGGGTGTTATCGGTTTAATGTAATTGGACCGATTTGTTGGAAAAATAAAGGGGGGAGAGAGACNGAACGGCGAAGAGAAAGAAACCTAGAAGCCTCTTTCGACGAGTAGTCGAGTTTGCTTTGGATCCCAATAACAGTTTAAACGTACGCGTGTAATTGTTAAGAAGCTTTCTTTTTCGTGCAGCTAACAGGATGAAAAGATTCCATTGCTTTTGTGTAGTCGATGATGCGATTATAATATATTTTGCGTAGGGTGAAATTTTTTGGGGGGTAGATTTGGGGAAGATGTGGGTATTTAGTGATTGAAAGCTTGTGATTTCTAAGGATTTTTCTTAATTTGGTTTTTGATATTTTGTGTATGGCAAAACATTTTCTTTGAGGTACCGAAGGTAGATTTTAGGAGGATGTGGGTGTTTATTGATTTCTANTTTTTTTTTTTTTTTTATTAGAAACTGATGAAAGTTTTGATATTATTTTGTAATAATGTAGGAACATAAATGATCGGAAAGTGATAGGAGAAAAAGATGGGAATATTTATATTTAGTTGAATACAAATTGGAACAATTTGTAGGATTACAAATTTTTAGTAGTTTAGTGAGATGGAATCATCTTTAAGTAGAATGGTATATTTTATTCAAAAATTAATAGATTCGTTGGTACATACAGATAACATTCGTTCAATTTATTGTTGTAAGAAAAATCCTGTTCGGTTGAAACGAATACTTCTGTTTCATACATTTTCCGATGCCCTTAAGATATTTTAGGTTCTAATTTTAGATAACTGATAAAATTAACAAACGCAGTATTAACCCTTTCCGTTTCAAGTATAACTCCGAGATACTTTAACAATTTACCTATCTTTGTTATTTTTTACGCGCGTTAACCTAATAAATATTAATATCATAAACTTCACAAAAAAATATTCGCCAAGCGAAAAAAGCGAATAAAGTTTGAAATAAAATAATCTTCCAATTATCACTCCTCTTTCTTGTCTACTACACGCGATGTACATACATTAACAAGTCGTGAATACAATTGTAACAAAACATAAATACAGATTTAAAGTATCTAAATTATCCAGTATTTCTATTTCCTATATACCGTTCTGACTAAGACACAAAATATCTGAAACGAACGACACAACACTGCAACGTCGTAACGAGCAGATCAGTATTACACCGCTTTTTCAACGAGCCGCACGGTTTCCTGGACGTAGCTAAACCGGTGCTGCTTGTCCCGATGTATATCGATATATATTTCTGTCGGCCGCCAACGTAACCGCCCGCGTATGACTTATGGCTGCCCTGTTAATTTGTATATAATGCGCCAGTGATACCGTCTCGTAGGCTCTCGAACACGCTCGTAATTGCGTCAGCCAGCCTCGGTGCCACGCGGGATGATTAATAACATCGGTTCCGCGCAGTTTCCGTGGAAAACATGGAAATCGTAGATCGAGCGTTTAATTGCGGCTAATTATCAAGAGCGGCCGATCAATCGTTGCTAGAATTCACTGTTCAGTGATTCTCGAGTTTCTTACAAGATTTGGGGCAGATATCGTCACGTTTTGTCGCTTTTATCAATTCTTAACCTCTTCGGTACGTGGCAGCCATTCGCTGCATAGAAAATGGCCGACGGTAACGTAACACGGAAGATACGCTCTTGATTACAATTGAATGGTTTTTTAACAAATTTAGGATAAAGAAAGATTCATGTTATCACTGTTTAGTTGTTTACCTCGCAGAGAACTTAAATTAACACTGTCTTTTTAAGATTTTACTTGATTTTTTTTTTAATAAATATTTTGTTTGAAACTTGTAAGCGTCTGGTGACTTGTGGACAGACGTGTACTTTTGTATAACACGTGACTGGATTTTTTTTAGTTGGTTTTAATGAATGAGATAATCTAGAATGTTGAGGGAATTGAAAATTATTTTTTTTTTAAGAGAATATATATAAATAGGTAATTATAGTCAACGCGTGGCTCTGTAATGTGTATGTTTTAGAGGAGAGACTTTTAATAATTTACGTTTCTGAAAATACTAAATACAGGAGTTAGTAATTATTACAAGTAATTATTAATTAATTATTGCGATTTCTGGTGAAGGTAAAAATGGAAACATTACGTAGACGATTAAATTCTTATCGAAGAAGTTAAAGAAAAATATAGTGCCGAAATATTAAAAAACGATAATCTAAAAAATATATCTTCCGATTCCATTGCACCGTTCCACCACTCTCCAACTTTCGTTTCCGCCATTCATTTCCATCGACAAATTCAATCACACACTTTCTTAAGCCCCACCCTGTGCAATCCTCATCTCTTACGCCTTTATTCGCGTAATATCAATTTTTAGTATCGATATAACAGACAATTAATTTGCGAGATAAAACGCTAACGTCACAAAACTCCAGTCTAATCGTCGCATAAACCTGGATCGAAAGTTTCCAACTTTTGCATACTTGAAAATGTTTACAAGGAAACACGGTATACGCGCAACACAGAAAGACACGATAAATCAAAGGATTTCAATTTGGTCTACGTACTGGTTTCGCCTCGGCCTGAAAGCATCCCGTTTGCAACAAACCGCCGATCCTATTTTATTAACGCGGACGTGCTTCTCTTTTATTGTCCACGATGTGTCCTGGAGAAAGTAAGGATATTTCCAGGCACGTAGGCTGCGTATTAAGGTATTGGAATAAAAAGGAGAAGAGTAGCGAGAGATAACCCGGAGGTGAGACAACAACGATCGCATGAAAAGGGGGAAACGAAGGAGTGTCCAAGCGCATAAATTAGCTCGTTATGCATTTCCGGGGTAGAAAAAGTTCTAAAGCCTGGTATCTCGGATATAGACACTTTGATCGTGCTTCCGTTGATTTATCTCGTTTCGATTTCGTTCCGATTTCGTTTCGATTTCGTGGATTTTTAATTAACCAACGGACGATGTCTGGAAATGATATAAATGATACAAACGAGCAATTTTGTTATCCGATGGTAATCGTTTTAGTACCTATCGGAAACTTTAAGCGCCTAGAAACATTTTGATATTGAGATCCTGATAGGAGAAAAAAGGTGCCATGTTTGAAAATAATTAAATAAAAAAGAAATCTGTGTTTGGAAAATACTTGCAGAGGATGAGAAGATCCTTGCAACCGAATTAGGATATTTTAAAGAAATAGATACAAAATTTAAGCGCGAGTAGAATTAAAGAAATTATGTTTCAAAAATATGGGAAGAACCTAAGAAAATCCTTGCAACCAAACTCTAATTTTTTAAAGAAAAAAAAAAGATAGAAAATTTAAATCCAAACAGATTAAAAAAATACTTGGAGAACACGAAAAGTTCCTTGTAGACAAAATTATATTTTTTTTTGCTAATTTATGAAAAAAGAAAGATCCTTAAATTTTCAAAAGTGTTCTTCTACTCACATCTTAAATAAATCGATTAGAATTTTCTTTTTAAAAATCCTTGTATTTTTTTAAGATATTCTACCAATCCCACCTCTTTTGATAAAAAAAATTTTAGCAATTCTAAACAAAGTTCCAAGAAATAATGCATTCTTCGATCAGCTATTGCCGTTGCGAAAGGGTTAGAAGCCTCCTCGCGTGTCTTTTTAGCGAAACAGGAAGGCCGACGAGCGTCGCCCGCAGAGAGTTAAAGCATAAAGGCACACACGAGTCGCGGATCGATGACTCGTGCGATTTTTCCTGCTGCCGTGTCTGACCTTCCGTCCCGTTCACGTAGGAGTTAAGGCGCTTCGAGGAGTTATTCGTCGAGCGGACTCCTGTCGCGCGATGTCTCGACCCGCCTGACCGACGACCAAACTCTTCGGTTTCTAAACGGTCAGAAAAGGTGGAAAACTGTCTGCGACGGAAGATTTAATCCCTTGTCTCGCGATTCTTTTTCGGTTGTTACGTGTGTCAAAGTTAGCCGGCTAGGTACTGTTATAGGTGAACGAGGTCGAAGTATCATTAACCCTCCATAACCACAATTTTGTTTCCTTGCGAAAGGAAAAAAATTGTAATTTTTTTTTTTATCAAAATTTTCTGATATAATTACTATAAATAGACTGGGAATTTTCAAACATTGACAAGAAATTTAAAGGTGAAAAATTGTACAGAATTCGGGTAATATAAAAAAATTAAATGCATTTTAAAATATTTGGTAAGTGAAATAATTTTCGATTTTCTATTTTTTTTTTTTTTTTTTTTCTATATTTTCAAGAAATGTTATTTTACATAAAATGAATAGGCGTAAGTAAAAATTCTGTGCTTCGCGGGAGAAGCTTTTATTTCGGAAGATTAAAATGATTCGAAAGAATTGAAATAAAGTAAAGTACACGTATAAAAAAATGTATTTTATACGTAAGATATAAAATTAAGAATGTTAAAATTCTACCAGCTCCGTTTACGTTTCAACGTGCGCTCCACAGACTCGGCTCACATAATAACAATAAAACTTCAACTTCTTCTTTGGCTTCATTCCCAATATCTCTTCGTATACTTTTTCTTTTATTATTATTATAAAAATGTTCGAAAGGCAGACCGAGTATCAGATTTTTACTCGCTAAAAACGATGACACACTTTTGCATTGTAAGAACATCGGAAATTTAAGAACACTTTCGATACTCTCTTACGTTACAATGTTGCGCTCGTCCTCGGAAACATATTTTTTCGAACACCTGTCATCTTTCTCTCTTTATTATTTTTAATTTATCTCTAACACTGATCACGCTCGATTTATTTTTCAATCAATATTTCAATATTTCAATATTTCATTAATTTCATCAATTTCATCAATTTCATTAATCCCATCAATTTCATTAATCCCATCAATTTCATTAATTTCATTATTTTCGTCAATTTCATGAATTTCATTAATTTCATATCGCTTAAGTTCCGTTTTCCCAAAATTTTCTTTTATTCCAATTAATTTATGCAAAGCGAATTGGAATCGATCAGAACTTCAAAGACATTGACTGAGAAGTTGTTTTCGACTAAAACCTAAAAATGTAAGGAATGGCGTGTCGGCGCACCGGAAGTGGGAGTCGCTGTTACACGATTACATAAATTCGTCCACGTTGCGTACTCTCGCGGGCGAGAATGTATCGTTGAACACGCGATACCGTGTGGGTGAACCTGTTGAACATAATTGGCTCCCCCGTTATTATTAGCTAATATATTTTTCGTGGCAAATTATTTATACCTCCGGCTCACAAAGTCACACCATGCGCGGCGACAACTGTTTAACGGTTAATATTCATTTTTTTTTTTCTTTCTTTAACAGCTTTACGATGGATACTCCGTTTTCACTTTTACATCCTGCTATCGTTCGATATTAGTATTGCCGATTTTATTGAACCACTTTTTACGTACTTATCTCTCTTCTTTTTTTTGCCTCTCAATGTAAACCCAAAGTCTCTTCTCTTATTATAATAAATTCGTTCATGAATTCTGCTCTTGAATTAAATATAATTAAATAGAACAATGTTAGTAGTTGTGAATCAAAGTTTCTTCATTATTGATAAACATGTTAGGTTTACTTATTATCATTAGGCTGCGGATTTTTGTGGATATTTATATTTTTAAGAATCTATTTTAAAAAGTAGAACTATAAAAAGGATTATGATTCGGATATTTTAGATATCTTTTCATGTTAGGTGCGTTCTCTGCAATTTTGCATTTTTAATTTTCCTATAGACGCCTAAAAATCCTGTTTAATATATATAAAATTTTCCTATAGACGCGTATAATTAATATCAATGTTAATATAGAATAATAAACGAATTAAAAGTAATAAAATACAAGAGTTCTTAACGGAAACAAATATGGAATATAAAAGTGAATAATAAAAAAAGTGGAAAGTAAAAATTGATCCAAAATTCCGTGGAGAACGCGATACTTCCCGTTAAAGAGTGAAACGAAACCTGGTATCACAATAAATTAAGAAAATAAGGTGAAATTCCAGCGGTCCCGTAAATTTACTCCACTATACAGTCGCTACATTGTAAGGAAGAAATTATTTCTCAAGGATAACTTACGTTAAAACCGTAATTGGAACGCGTTTGTTGCAATGTAACTGGAACGCGTTGATCAGCCTGACCCAGTACTGATTTTATTTAGTATTTTCTTCTACCAGCACGTGCGATAATAACTTGGGCCATTTCATTTTTATTGCACGTTGCAAATTATGAATATACGATATCTCATTTCGGACTCACGATCGTAACTCTTTCCTCGCAAAATGGGAGCAATCTTAAATTATTAATCTGCCCCTGGAATACCTTATCCCTTCTTTAACAATCGAGTAAAATATGTTTCAAAAATTGTACCTCCTCCGTTTAAAAAAAAAAAAAATGCACGACGATCGTTAAACTTTAGAAAATTGAAAGCTACGATTAATTTAAATTAATACCAAATAAATTTTATCCAACGATTATTCGATCCTCAAATTTTTAAATTACTCGATTCACGTTCTAAAATATTAGGTTGTTCCGAAAGTTTCTTTCGTTATCTTCACACAATGGTTTCCTCTAGCAATGTTCAAATAAATATTTAACCTTATTTGTTAAACGAGAGATGGAGGGAAAAAATAGAGCGAAATGAATCCTGTATAAAATAATAATATATTGTAAAACATATAATAGCAGAAACATATAACATCCATTATTTAATAAAACTTTTGGGACGACCTAATATTTCAAAGAATGGAAAAAAAAATTCTATTCCTTTTCCTCGAGAAAACACAAATTTTCCGCTTCGCTATTTAAAAGTATCGCGTCGAAAAATTTCCAACAAAATCGTACTCGTTTTCTCGTGAAGCATAATTACGCGCGTATAGTACAAATTACAATTCTTGAAATTTTCAAATTACGATATTGAATCATTCTTGAATCTTCTTGAAAATTGAGGAACAATTAAAAAAATTATAGTCATTTCCTCGGAAAGAAGGATCAAAGCGTATTCGGAGGGAAAGGCCGGAAACGCGAAAGTATCGGGCTATGCTCGAGGTGGATTTATATTTTGAAGAAGTTCGTGTAACTGTCCGCGCGGCGGGCTCGTATAGAAATCGAGGAGGCCGCGGCGAAAAAGCACGAGTGAGAAATAACGGGGAAACATGTGCGTGCAACACGGCATCCTGGTATCGAATCGAAGGATCGCGAAACCGCTACCTTGCCAATTACTTAATCGCGATTCGTACAAAAGCGGTCTTCGAGGGATGCGGACTTAGGATCTCTCGAACGGGAACAAATGACCCGTTAACGCCCAAATTCTTTATCGATGCTTTATCAACACTTTCTCAGCCGCGAAAAAATAACAAACAAAGCGCGCCAAAGTCAGATTCTTAATTAAATTCTCGTTTATCAACATTATCAACCCTCTGTGCGTGGAATTTTATTTGCTCGACCGAAAGAAAATTACGATTACAGTTTCTTACTTTGAACCAATAATTGCTACAAAATGAATGGAACAAAATTTTTGAAACACAGATGGATCATAATTTGTAAATTACGTAGCTACGGGGGATTAAAATTTCTGAGAAATAAATAAAATAAGATATTCCAAGATCGAATCGAAGTTAGAATTGATTCTTCGATGCTAAATTTTTATATCTACATATGTAAATTATTCTAACTTTATTCATCATCATCCTCAAATTAAAATTTTTATATTTTTTTGTACTTGAAGTACGATAAAATATTAAATAACCTCTTCATCCTATGAAGCCTTCGATTCTCGCTAATTCTAAATACAACAAACTTACAGATGCTCTTTAGACTTTATTTTATCGCTTTTGATACATCTTTAACGATTAATTTTTCTAAAAGCAATTAATTAAATATTAAAAAAAAATATGTATATAGTATCAATAATTCCCGAAATTATTATCTTAATTTAAATTATTTCCAACATTTACATTCTAACAAATTAATATTACTTTTCTCCTATTTAGTATCCTTTCATTTTCTCAGAAAAAAAGAAGAATTTCTACCCCGCTTAAATCGTGCCAACCACTATCGCACATTTCTAAGTTCAAACACCACTTAAGCCACGATTTTAACCAACACTCACCATGCCACTTTCTCAAAACGAACAGGCTGCCGGTCTCTAAAGCCTAATGGTCGCTCATTTTCTTAATCATACGCCGGTGAACGCTGCCGGCGCGATCGTTTCAACCCCCTTTTGTTCCATGGCGTCGCGTCCGCCTTACGAAATGTGATTTACGTACGGCGTCGGTCCGCTATTAGTCCACGATTTAACCGTGAACCATTAATCTCGTTAGCTGCCGGTGTGGCCGCTTTAATCTCACAGCCTGGGAGCTAATATTTGATTATCGGCCTGCACCCGTACGACCTAGCTATTTTTTATGCGAGATCTCGGGAGCTACTGCCCTTTTATTAGGTTGCTGCGAAATTTCTGTCCGCTGATAACCCTTTCCGATCTTAGTTATCTCAACTGGGTCGTATTTGATAAAATATTTTCAAGAGCTTGCTAAATTTGCCTTGATTATCATATTTTTGAAATCGGTAACATATCTACGTTGATAAATTGGTATAAAATTTAATTTTAATATAAAAGAATATTTTTGGTAGGTTAAAATTGAAAGAAATGTAGGAAACGGGAGTGCAACGGGTTAAACATACTGAAAAATTCAATTTTGGAAATGTATTGTACTATGTAGTATTATTTATCAATTTTTCATCTATCGAGATGTACGATTTCTTTTTTTTTTTAAATCTCTGGATTTATTCTTATCTCGTGTTTTTATTTATTTTGTTTTTTGTTTTATGTCTATTTTGTATCTAGTTTCAATTTTTTGTTGCGTTGCCACGAAGTATGTGGAGCACCCTCTTTTACAGTGAGTCATATTCTGATGCCCTCATTTTAGGCCGAATAATCCGGGAAATCGTAAACAATTCTGGCGCATAATAGGGTTACGTCTTACGTAAGATATTTATTATTAATTGGAAACAGCGAGGAACACGAGCAGCAAAGTTTATATAAATTCGCTTGGAAGTATCGTCTATTAATTATCGAACGAATTGTTATTTAACGTGTTCTCTGACGGATCATTTAAAACAATTTTTTAAAAAGATCCGAACACTGTCTTTCTTTTTACTTAAATTATTTTTTTATTATTCGATGTAACAATTTTTATCGTTCTCAATTTATTTCACAATTTTTTTAGAATTCTTTAAAGCAATATAAATAGTAAAAAATCAGCGGAAGGTTAAATACTAATAAAAACGTCATTTTTTATTTTTTATACCTCTATTTATCATCAAAGTAGAACACCTGTGATCACAATTAATGAACAAAAATCAGCTCGTGCTAATCATTTTTTCAAGTTTCATAGACCAACTTCACAAACTTGAAATATTATTTGAAAAAGAAAAAAATAATTACAAACATTTACAATTTTCTATCCATTATGTATTTAGAAAAATTCATTTTATTTAGTACTCTACTGTTATCAGCACTGTTATTAGTACTGTATTTTTAATGTGGGTACCATAATCCATTTGTAGCAATTATTAGTTTATAAAATTTTGAAATCGAAGAACCGTAATCGATCGTAATTTTTTCTGCAACGAACAGATAAAATATAGAAGGTTAACTTGCTTTTATGAAAAATACAAGATTCAACTTGAAACAATCTCCGATCAAGCAGCGCCAGTTGAGCGCAAAGGATTAATACAGAAGCCCACGTAAAAGCGACAAATCTTTCGCTTAATTATAATTTATCTCCCCTAATTGACAGACAAACGTCTCGAACGTCCAAGACTCCGTCAGCATCCTCGAATAGCGAAGATACGTTTCATTCCTCGTCGACAAGATCAACGAAACCGCGACCAACAAACGCACGCGACGATTGCGATTATTCGATGTCTCGCGAGGAGCCAGACACGCGGCACCGTTTCGCGAATAATTTTACGACGGGTTCCCTTGTTATCGTTGACCCAGAAAACCGGACGTCCCGTTGGCGTTGGCTTTTTCCGGATTTATGCCGCTCCAGTTTCGCGGCTCTTGTATCATTTCTCAATGGTCACTTTTACTCGCTCGCCTCGCGATCCGCGCTGACATAACGCGTTGGATTCGATTCACTCTGTATTTTCAACGCTCTATCGCGACCACGTGTCCGTCTTGGCAATTCCTTCTGTACAGGGTGTCCAGTTAATTCTGCAAACGTAGCTCGTTCTATGAGAATCATCTCGCTCGGTCGAAGAAGCTCGGAATTGTTATCGCATTTAACTCTCGGATAGAAATCACAAACGCAGATTGGTGTGCACTGAACGTGGAGATCGACAGAGGAAGTTAGACGAGAAATATCACAGAAGACTTGAAACGGAGATAAACTCGTCTTTTTAACATTATAACTATCGACAATTAAAAAATATTTATTTTTACCGGAGAAATCAAAATGTAAAAAAGATACATAAAATAAAGGAGACAAAGGTATGATACATATTTATATTTTTAAGAGAAAATCACGGAAAATCTGTCCGATACCATGATTTATAAAATTTCTAGTGTCAAACTCAGAAACTAAAGTAAACTAAAAAAAAGTGAAAATATGCTTCATATTTCTAATAAAATTCACAGGAATAAAATTTGATTTATGGATCAGAGAGACCCTAAGTGTCCACTAGTCGCCCTGAGTCTCAAAGCATTCAACTTATGAGAGTTAAACATCTTAAGATGTAATATAAAGTTCTAACCTACAAAAATAACTAAATACTGACTAAAATATAAAGTCTTTAACCTTGTATGAGACCAAAAAGAAATTAATCGAATGTTATTAAAATTTCCGCATTATTTTAAGCAACGAACGAAAATATTGCCTGATGCAAAGTTGTATAGCCGCTAGAAAAATGTAACTTTGCAAAGGAGATCAGTAGCTCCTCCAATTTTTTAAAACCAAATTAAAACAGCGAAATTAAAAAGACACTTATGCAAACGAGCATATAATTTTAGCGTCGCACAGCGCTAAGAGGCTTAACGCGTGCGCAATTCCAAGAAACCTTTGACGAAGAACAAAAACGAAGAACAAAAACGAAGAACGCGCCGGTACATAATCGAAACTCTTCCCTCGACCGCTTCGTTCCGTCACAATGCCGTTCGGCCGCCTTCGTACGCCGCCCCTAACAAGTTAATTAACGTTCGAGGAACGATGGGGTGTCGTGGAAAAAAAAAAGGGGGTCTCAGGAGAGAATACAGATCCCGGAGAGACTTCTTGCACGGTGTACGAGTTCTAAAGCGAAGGAAACAACGCGGACAAGCATCGAGCGCGGTTTATGGCGTCTGGAAGTCGAATGTCACGCGGCTGTTAAGGCCAGCGGGATCGCGCGTGAATCGTCTGGCCTCGACGTAATCTCGTCGAAGCGGTTCTTAGCCCCTTAAACGGTTGGTGCCAGTTAGCGAGCCTTTTGTTGGAAACACGGACGCGTTAGAACCGATCGAACGGCGAAGAGAAAGAAACCTAGAAGCCTCTTTCGACGAGTAGTCGAGTTTGCTTTGGATCCCAATAACAGTTTAAACGTACGCGTGTAATTGTTAAGAAGCTTTCTTTTTCGTGCAGCTAACAGGATGAAAAGATTCCATTGCTTTTGTGTAGTCGATGATGCGATTATAATATATTTTGCGTAGGGTGAAATTTTTTGGGGGGTAGATTTGGGGAAGATGTGGGTATTTAGTGATTGAAAGCTTGTGGTTTCTAAGGGTTTCTTTTAATTCGTTTAGTTTTTGGTATTTTGTACATAGCAATTCATTTTCTTTGAAGTACTGAGGATAGATTTAGGAAGGATGTAGGTATTTATTGATTGCTAGCTTGTGGTTTCTAAGGGTTTTTCTTAATTTGGTTTTTGATATTTTGTGCATCGCAAATATTTTCTTCGGGGTACCGAGGGTAAGTTTATGGAAGATGCGAGTGTTTTATTCATTGTTAACTGGTGGTTTCTAAGTGTTTTCCGTAATTAGTTCGGTTTGGATTTTTTTTATTATGCTAAATATGATAGCATCTCAACCCTGAAAGGGATGCTTAACCCCTCGAGTGTGGTCGCTACGGTGCAATATAAGAGTTCTCAATACCATCTCACAATGCAAAAATAGATCACTGTAGAAATTTCAGTGATTAAAAGTTCCACAGTGTCCTTATCCTCCATCCCAAGGATCTCAATTACCTTTTGAAGATTTCCTCGGTATACAAAAAGAAGAAAGCATTTCCACCCTTCTACTTTCACCCTGGTCCATAAATAAACCTAACCCGATCCATCGAACCATCAACGCGTGCCTTCTCATCGATGATTTCCACAGATCGATATAGGAAAAAAGATCACCCCGCAAGGATTAAACGCGAAAAATGGTCGCCGGAGAGAAGACGCCAGGCCGCAAACGCGATTGGCCATCGGCGCAATGTCGTTGCACCGGCGTGTGTGCATATCAATTTCAAGCATGCAACGGCGTGCTAATGAACCGCGGAGCACGCTCGCGAACCGATCAAACCGGCCAAGGCAATATGAGAACCGACACGACTCGATTCCCTACTTTCTACAGGTGTCCCGTCCGCTTCGTTAATCCTCGTAATTAGCGTTTTTCTCGTGTCGGGTCCGATCGAACGAGCACCGATCGAAGCTGACGGCTGATATTGGTCGAGTACGGATGGATGATACGTCGTCGATGGATGTTTCTTTGAAGTCTCCCGTGGGCTCCGAAGAAATTTTCTCTCAAGCACCGAGGGTTGGCTGAGTACAGGTTCTGAGTTCATTCTTGGTAACTCATCATTTCCAAATTTATCAAAAACCACAGTAACTAATTAGACCTGTATATGATATTTAAAAAAATGTAAATTTAAAAAATACTTTTCTCTAAAAATTGTTTTCTCTAAGAATTCTTGTCTGTAAAAATTGTTTTCTATAAAAATTCTATTCTGTAAAAATTGTTTTCTCTAAAAATTCTTTTCTCTGAAAATTCTTTTCTTTAAAAATTCTTTTCTCTAAAAATTCTGTTGTCTACAAATTCTTTTCCCTAAAAATACTTTTCTCTAAAAATTCTGTTCTCTAAAACTACTTTTCTCTAAAAATTCTTTTCCCTAAAAATACTTTTCTCTAAAACTACATTTCTCTAAAAATTCTTTTCCCTAAAAACACTTTTCTCTTACATCTTTCAAATTTGGCCAACTTCTCATCTCCGAACCTTCGAGCCGCTCAAAAAAATCCACGAATCATCTTAAAATCAACGCGGACGCGTGTCGCGCGCTCGTACATCGAACGGTTGCCGATATTTATTAAATTTCCACGGCTCCGATATCCTCGTTTGTTATCGGCTCGCAGGTGCAGCCGCGACCAGAGTAAAAGACTCGGGCACATGCCTGTTACGCTCGCGGTCGGTACTCTCTTACGGTGTCGCGGTCTCGCCATAGATCCAAGGTCAACGCTGATGTACACGAGGATCAGGAGGCGGCTCGGGGAGAGGTCGTCGCTCGATCCTGATTAATGGCTCCCGAGATCGAGCGTACGTACCGCCGCCAGGCGTTCGTTACGTATCGTCGCCTAAGTGCGTTGACTCGGCACACACCGAGTTGAACCGCTTTTACGAGTAGTCCGTATCGCGACACCTTGCGCCTGGATGGATCGATCTGAAGCGTGGAAATCGATCGATCGATCGGTCAGCAGGGGTTTCAGGATTTTCTGTGGGTGATCATGCGAATCGCTTGCGACGATCTGTGGCGGGAGATATATTGGTTTAGGAAGGTTGCGATAATATCGATCGTACGAAAGAAAAGTGACGAAAATAAGGGATGTCTAGTAGTTCTCGAGAAATAAAAAGAACATTTTTTAAAATGTTTTTCTTGGGAGATTGAGATAAATTGAATAGCTTCGAATAGATAAATTAGGTTTAGAATTTTTTGGATGAAACGGTCCGATTGTGAACTTCTTGGGTGAATAAATAAGACTAGATTTTTTTTTTTATTGATTTGGTCGATATTCGTTACATTAGTGGAACTGTGAATTTTTCTCGGTGAATAAATAAGATTGTAGATTTTTTTAAAATAACAGCTCAATTAATTTGGTCGATATTCATTACATTATTATCAATAATAAATAGATACAATGCAGCGTCACGCTTTAAGTTTATCAATTTTACAACGAAGAATGCATAAATAATTTCCATAATAAATCACATAGCAACCATCTTCGCCATCTCTAACTTTCCAACAAAAAAGAAAAGAAGAAAAAAAAAATTCAATCCCGAAGCAAATGAATACTTTCATATCATTTTGATCACTTTCTCTATTAATCATTAATACCGCTTCAACATCGTGAAAAAGAAAAAATCACACTGCTCTACCAGTAAAACCTAACAATCAATCCTAATAGCTCCTGATAAAATCAGAAATTAAATCAGTGCTTCCCAGTACTTGACTCGAGTCCCACCGTTCTCACCAGACGCTTCATTGCTCTCTTCAATAACCCTCGAATCCCCTTCTTCGTCCACAAAATTCCACCCAACTGGGCATCGCGCGCTTCACCACCCCACCCAAGACAAACTTCGGTCCATCGACACCGTCGGCCCATCAAACCCGGTTAAACCAACACTGTATCATCAATACCACGATCCAACGACCAGCGATCCTCCTCTCCATTGAACAAACTTGAACCATTCGCCTGGAGAGCACAATAGGATCCAACACGATTCAAGCATTAACCTAACCGAACGGTCGAGGCTACCTATCGACCACGAGTATTATGTCGGTGGCCTGTGCCTAGCCGCTCGAATCGAGGCAAAAGGCGTGCAATTGACTCGAACGGGCGCGATACTTACGCAGAAGTAACGTTAATGGACACTTTCTCGCAAAGGGGGCGACTAAGAGGAGTAGCCCCGGCCAGAGGTCGTCACTCGATCCTGATTAATGGCCGTCGGGATCTCGCGGGGCTGTAAACAGTATTAATCAGGATCGAGTTTACGGCGCACGGTCGTGCCACGGATCGCATTAATCAGGATCCGGCTGGCCGCGGCACGAAATATTCATTTAGCTACGTGTCCGACGACGCTCGAGACCTGGCGCACGATACCACCGCCGGGTCTATTGATTTACGACCGGCGACTTCCGAATGTCCGACAGCTGGAAATCGCGCGACACCGGGGGCCCTTTTGATCCGCTGTCGCCGTTTAACCAATAAACGCACAGCATTTTTTTTGTTTTGTTTTTTTTCTTCTTCTTCTTTTTCTTTTAACCCTTTGCACTGGAAAGACACATTTTTGCGATACTTGTCCCGAGGAACAGAGAATGGATTTTGAGTGCTTTCTAAAATATTGCGCGAACCAAAGTTATCAAGCTTAATTCAATATTAATTCAATGTTAAGTCTTGTGTAATGTAAAGATACACGGAAAGTTGACATAAAATAATTATATTATACGCGAGTGTTAGAAATCGCGGTAGACAAACGGCTGAAGCAGGCCATGTGCAATTCGTCAAGGCACTTCTCTACTTAAGGGAAATTCCTTAGGATTTAGAGTAATAAAACTAAGGCAGGCATACTGGCGGGAACGTCCTCACGACTCCCAGATAGTCCATGGGACATTATTTTAGTCGCTTTCAACGCGAACGTACGAAAAATTAAACGAAGTATTAAAAACGCCCACGGACTTATTCTTGACTTATCGCTCGAATCCTGATTCCACCTTGCGTGAGTGAGAGTCACCTCTCGAGTGCAAAGGGTTAATATACCTTTGACTGAAAATGTACAAATTTTGTGTTACATGGATTCACATTTTGTGAAATTTATACGTTCTATTCGTAGCGATAAAGGCATTGGTTCTACCCCGTGACTGTCACGAGCTTGCACAAAATGGACGTCCCGTCGAGCCCGTTTATGTCACGGGCATGAACGTTGAGAGGTTAAGGGGTGGTTTGATGCTGCAGTTTTTTCTTTTTTTCTTTTATTTTGCTGTTTAACGTTTGTTTTTTAATTATTTTAGATATTTTATCGATAGGATTAAACGTAAGAAAATAGAAATTCTTTAGAAATAATATTTCAATGTTCGTCTGCATTCGGTAACCGAAATTGCAACTTGGCGATTAATCGATTCATCAGAATTAATGCAGAAATGACAGTTGCAAGCAGTGTTTTACATTCTGGAGATAAGGTTTCCTGGATAATCGTATTAAAATGAATGCTTTCGATCGTCCAAGGAAATATTACTTCATTTTTCATGTCGTACTCATAAATATGTATTATACAGTTCTGCATGCTAATGGAACGCTCACATACTGTAAACGTTCGTTTGCCTCGTGATCGGTGAAAAAAAATTGTTTCTCGTTGTTGCTCGATAATGATCCTTTTATGATAATGAACGCGATAGCGATGTAATAACTGTATTACGTTTGCCATTCGACCCGGCTTTGCCGGCTAGAATTCTTGCTAATTTATTATTCATTAGTTTCACAAGATATCTATTACATCGATTCTGCCCATCGAATTATCATCGTGAACATTTGATCAACCTGATTTTATAAACTCGACGAATTTTTCGCAACCGTACGGTATCAGTTATCAAAGAAGATTAATGGGTGCATAAATGCATCTATTTTTTGTTTCTTTTTTAAAAACCTTAAACAAAGCTTCGGAAATCTAGTTTTTTGATATCATACGATTCCACAGTCCTATAATTTAATACGCTCGAACGATGTGGAATTAAACAAACAAAAAGACAAAAATTAAAGTTCGACGCTGTAAACATGGAAATAAATTAAATAAATTAAATAAATTAAATAAACTCAATAAATATAAAATCTGCACCATATTTATAACTCTACCAAATTTACTAAAAACCACAATAATTAATCAATAAACATACATAATAATTAACAATGCTTGCATTGAGAATTTTCAAAAATGTAATTATTAACAAGTCTCTTTCCTGAACTTATATTTTTTGAACCATCGCTATCGATGCCAAAGTAACAATATATTCTACAGTTATTTTAATAGCTCTACAGTCCTCAAATTCAAACTATAATTTCACCGCCAAAATATTTATTCTATTCGTAAAAAAAAAAAAATTACAATTCAGTATTTTTTTATTCTCCAACCGTATGCAAAGTTTCGTAAAAATCAGCGAGTCTCGAACCGGTGATATTCTTGGTCGGTCATCCGCGACCACCTTTAATCGTATCGCAAGAATAAAATGGAGCATCCGATTCTTCGTCGAAAGCGAAAGCCAAAATAAAAGCAGGGCGAAATTTCGACAGCTCAAACGTCGGCCGTGAAATCTGGAAATTTCACAAGAATACCATTGACCCGAAAATAAGTTATATCACTTTCTTCGCGTAAAATGCGAAGAATCGCGCAGCTGGATACCCCTCCCGATAATCTCTCGAGAACGAGCGAAATTTCTCAATTGAGAATCGGTCGAGCATGGATACCGAGAGGATCGAGCGATTTTTCGCTTCCGCGATTACACGTTGCGAAAACAATGACTCGGATACATTGATGCTCGAACAATGATCGTTCGACCAACTTGTATCGATCTGCTTTCACTGATACCTCTGCCGAGCTGTTTGGCCTGTTGCTATTATTGGACGCTTCGAGTGAAATCATTTTTTTTTTAGACGTGCAAGTTGATTCGCGTCGGAGGTATAGGATCGGACGGAACACTCTTGTATAATAAATAAATTGTGCTATAATAGGAGGAATTAACGAAACGATGGCAGAGAGAACTGAACTAACTTAAGTAAATACTTTTTAACTCTCTGTGGCACCGTGTGACTTAGAAGTTACAAAGTAATGTATTTATATTTTAAAAAATTTGTTTCATTCAGTCAGCGCTGTATTATTAAATTTGATTACTGTATCACTGTAGTGGTACCACGATACATCTATAGCAATTATTAGTTTAAGAATTTTGAAGTCAAAGCGAAAAACTGTGAACAATCGTAATTTTTCTTTGACAAGAGACGAAATTCGGGCTATAGAGGGTTAAACGAATGCAACGAGAAGCAGATACTAATACCATGCAACAGATATTAATTTTATTTTTATTAATTGTATCTCTAACAGTTTGAAGTGAGATTATTTAATTTTTTTATATTATCATTAAATGAGATTGTAGAATAGATCGAAGCTCTGGGTTGTTCGATGGGTTAAAACAGTTTGAAATTTTGTTTATCGTAAGTTGGAATGTTTAAATTGGTAAATTTGCTTGGAACTCTGAATTATTTCCAGTTAACGATGTTAAGAGATCTTTAACCGAAAATAATTAAGAAGCTATTATTTTTATTTTATTATTGACTCTGAAAATAGGATAAATTTTTCTAAACGAGTGGATCACACTTTTTGTTTAGTTCTGAATATTATTTAATTCAATGTTTCAATAATATTCATTAAATTTATTCGGAACTATTATTAAAGTGCTCGGTCAAAATTTTATTATAATTGCAATTCACGAACAAAATGGCGGAAATCCTCAGGATCTGAACTTTCCTATAAAAATAACGTTAGGTTATGCGCTCTCTTAACCGCGTAATTTTATAATTAAAAACTTCTCTGGTTATGATACCAAAAATGAATAAAATTATTCAAATTTCTCCGAGTCAATTTAACAGCGATACTTTTCATCAGCTATCTTCGGAAACGTTTTAGAACAATTTCGAATAACTCCGATAATTTCCAATATTCTGTGGATCTTCGATATTTCGATGGTCGAAGAACAATAATTATTGAATCGAAGCGAACCGAAGCAACCGATCTGCTTTCACTGATATCTCTATTCCAGAGTTTATTCCTCGTTGTTATTACCATACGCTTGGAGCGAAACCATTTTTCTAAGCAAGCAGCTCGTTACGTCTTGCTCGTACCAGTTCGTAACTCACGGCCCATACGATATCTGGGCTTCTTCGCTGTGTCCTACAACCATTCTTCGATTATTTTAACGCGTCCAATAACGTATGTTATGCAGATTGCAATATCTACGCGTCACATGTTAATCTTGCACGGCTATTAAATACAGAGATGGAGAAATTGTAATTAGTCTTTCGATGATATAACATCATGCTGTTTGCAGATGTTTGGAAAACTGATTTTCTCGTCAAAGTTTCACGAACGATAATAGCTATTCCTTTAAAAATAAGAAAATTGACGGCACAGAAATTTTATTAAAAATTATTGGCCGAGATAATATTTACTCTTCCACAAAAATAGAATTTATAGACATTAATAGATTCAGTGTGTCTAATTTCTGTCTATGCTTCTTCAGTACCGTATATTTTGTAAGTTCAAAATATTTCAAAGTCGAAACAAATTTTATTATACGAATATGCGGTGCAAGCGAAGTCAGCGAGGTAATATGAGAGTGTAAAACCGCCGGGTCACCGATTTTATCGAAACTTGGAGCAGTTGTGGGTTCCCTTATTCTGTTTAGTACCGGCCATCCACTTATTTGTCAGCTTATAATTATACTATAGTTACTTATATTTATACCAGATATACTATTCTGCTTGACTTTGTTCTCAATCCAAACAAAAAAAAAAATAAAATAAAATAAAGAACCAAAAGAGACCCGAGATAGACACAAACCATAATATAACCAACCGAGCAGCAATATTATTCTTCAAAATAGGAGGAATATAATATAATTGGAAGATATAACATAATATTCCCGCCCATTATTGTATTAAAAAATTCAAACTGCAACTATGAACGACTTGAAACCATCAAGAGAAGATAACGAGTTGCCTGTTTCGAGGTAGAAAGAAGCTTAGCGTCGGATCAAACATTGTTGAAGTGTTAAATTTTTTAACACGTCCTGGAAGCACAGTTTAATCGAAGCAGGAAATAAGCAACCGCAACGGCGTAGAGGCACTTCGTCGAAACATCGCTCCTTGGGTCAAGGCGGTATTCGTTTCGTCAACCATAGGGACGAACCAACTGGAAAAAGCACAAACTTCATCGGGTCCAAGGACGGTTCTTCTTTGTTCACGAACGAAGGGCGCCGACATCGGATTGCTTTGAGGGTGGCAGTTTAATTTCGCTGGACGGCCGTAAAAACCGTGCCGACGAGTATTGCTGTCGAGCCACTCCAACGAGAAAAGGTCATCACGGGGATGCATCTTGGCAGCATGAACGACAGAGAGCCGATGGTTAACAGGCTGCTCGCAACTTGCCACTTCCATTCTACCTGCTGTTTCTTTTGAAGCTTCGAAGAGGGTTAATGGGCGACGCTGGCTTCCCGCTACGCACGTGTTAACGAAATGTAAAAGGAAGCATGGAACTTTGTTCGAATGCCTCGATTTTATTTATTTGAAAATCGCCACGTCTGTCTTCTATTTTATTCGCCACAAAATTGCTGTTTTTAATAGCTTTCTTTATTCTTCCTTTTTTATTTTTTATTTTTTATTTTTTCTTTCTTCTTTCTTCTTTCTTTTTTATTTTTTCTTTCTTTTTCTTTCTTCTTTCTTTTTTATTTTTTTAATGGGGGTTTAATATCGCGGATTCCGTAAAAAGATCGACAAGAGATTCTGTAAAGACACCCGTTCAAATTTTGTTCGAAATTTAGAGACGACTGAGAGACGCATGAATTAATACTAAATCCGTTGAATTCGAAGAGCAAAAAGAGCATGCGACCGAGCGAGTGAAAGAAGTCGATGTCGAGGAAGGCGTTACGGTAAGCAATCGCTTAGAAATCCGCTGGAACACGAGCATAATCAACAATGGAACATTGTACGCTAATGTCGCGCATGGACATAATTACGCTCGAGATATCGAGATTGGCCGCTTCATGCGTGGGTGAAAATCGTGTCATTAGTCAGTCGGTACGAGTATGCCATTAGACACGGTCCGTTAATTGTAGAAACCAACGGGACGATCCAAATTGATCGTTTCGATCCGAATGATCCATCTGGTCGATGTTGATAGATTCTTTCTCCATAGCGATGACGAATAGGGAATATTAAAAATTAATCGTCTAATATTCTGTCCTCGGATGAAATCATTGCCAGGTTCTTCAATTGTCCTACAATTTTAAATAATCAAAAGAAACATATTTTTCTTTGGTTATCGATTGTGAAAATATATGTATTCCCGGATAATTTGTGTCATTTTCGTTTTTAATCTTCAGCACTATTTAATTCGGTATCTTAACAAATAGCATTGGAAAAAATGGTTCTTCCGTAAAATTGTATCTTTAATCCATTTAAATTAATTTTCTTAAAATTTACGAAAGCAAATTTAATTTAATTCGTTATGGTGGATCCTTTAAAATTGTCGAACATACTAAACGTAAGAATTTAGAAAAAAATTTATATTTAATTAAATTTCTTTTTCCCATACGAAAAAATGCAATTTTAATTCATTTTTTACGTTTGTTCTCCCTTCGGCGCCAGAGAAATATCTTCTCCGACCGCTGCATCGTCGGATCATTTTATCCACGTAAGAATTTAGCTTCCCATGAATGTTTACAAACGTTCTAATCCACTCTGGATGATTCACGAGCGGGACAGAAACATTTTACTCAAGTTTATAAAGTCCCTTTCGCAAGTTCGAACGGTCGACGAGAAATGAAGTTGGAGACACGGATTGAGCAGCCGTGCAGCGAGCCTTGCTAAATTCTTGGCAGAGATCTGCGGCAGAGACGCATGGTCGCGATGATTCATGAAAATGGGTTAAAAGTTAATTCGCCCCGCTAGGGACACGACTCGACGGAATCCGAGTGATATAACACGAGCTCGACAATCGAACCGTGCTCGAGTTTAAATTTAATCCTCAGACTTCGAACGATCGTGCTTCTGCATGCTTCGGGAACGTCTTGGTTCGGTTTGCTGATTCGTTTCACTCCTTTAATTTTCGATTCGCATACACCAGTAGCTACCGAAGCGAAGAATTAAGTTAAAATCACTGTTTCTTCAACCCTGCTGCGATACTCAAATTTTTATCGACCTAAGCATTCTGTGATTGTTGCTAAAAAGGCTCCTAATTTTGATAACAATGTGTCAAAGAAATCTATACATAGACTACATATTTTTTTTAAATATTTTTCTCAAAATTAGGAAATTTTTTAACAGAAAAACTCGATTTGGTGAAGAATGAAACCTAACCCAAAGACAATATTAGATAATATCAAATAATATTAGAAATATATTATTAAAAATTACATACTAAAGCATCTATATTTTTTAAACCGCATTTAATTCAATTACCTCTGTGCTGTTCAATATTATTATAAAATCTGAGTATCGCGCTATAACTGTACTATAACTGTGTTATAAAATTTTTAAATCGAACTATAATTATTACAAATAAAACTATAATAATTTTCAAACAAACTATAACTAATGCAAACTTATAATATTATTTCTGACGGGCGAACAAAAATTCGGGTTGCAAAGGGTTAACGACGTTTCTCAAAAATTTCTCACGAGTCGGATAAATGGAAACAAAACAGCAGGATTGATTCCACCATAACTCTTCAATTATTTCTTACCACATCTCTAATGCACGCTCGATGGATTCGCGTTCCCATTATCGTGATCATTAAGAGAGTACCTGTAGCCGAGAGTGACGGGAGAGGGAAAAGGGAGCGAGACACCTTTGAATGGCTCGCGATTTGCATCAGAGATATGAAAAACAGCAGGCAGTAAGTCGTCGCGGCAATTTGCAGGCGAATGTAGGCCAGGCACACCAAGCACACCAAGATTAGGATAATAAATATGGCCGAGGTGAAATCATCCACCGTCCCGTGGCTGACCTTACCGCCGTTTCCAGACCGCGAAAGAAGAGGACGAAGAGGAAGAAGAGGAGCAGGCTCCTCTCTCGCGATGGCACCCTCCGCGCGTTTTATAGACGTAACCTACATTTTACTCGCGGTACGCTCGTCTTTCAACGAGAAAGTCGACGACCAGCGTGCGCTGCACGCCGCGAACCTGCATCTTTTTTTATCCGCATCGATAGTCATCGATAGATTTCATTTTGCACTCCTGTGGGGACAGTATATTGGACTCTGGTAGATTTTACTGATTTTAGGACACTTTTTTAACCTTAGGTTACTGAACCATTTAGGAACTTACGTTATTATTAATACGTATCTTGGTACTTTTTAGCGGAGCTTGGAAAATTGCATTGGTTAGAGTAAAAATTGTGTAATACCGGGTGAAGTATTTAATATTTGATTAACATTGATTAAAAAAGAGATGCGTTCTATTTTTGAAGGTTGTAACGAGTACAAGTTTAATCTTCTTTGGGGAAGGACAGTCGCGCGATCGTTATTAATATAATTCGTTGATACAAGGTATTAATATTCCCGATATCCATAATCCTTTCTATATTGGGAAACTTTCCTGTATTTAAAAGCTGTTGTTCGATGTTAATCGAACAACGATCAGAATAACCTGATCCACTTAATTTTGTTTTCTAACATTTATTTCTATTTCTGAACTGTATTCAACAGTAAAACTACCATAATTCTAAAGATGAGTAATTCGTAACTTATAAAAATTGTGTGCATTTACAATAGCATATTTTTAGAAATATATATTTTTTTTTTATTTTCATGCCTGTGGATTTTTACGAACATTCTCATTTCTTCGGTACTAATAAGTGTACCTTAATCGTCGGTAGTTCTAGCGAAGAGACAGAATTTTTTATTCGAAATTAAGTACAAATTAAAATTTCTGATACAATAAAAAATTTTTAAACTCGTCCAAACAAGCGTCCAGATAATTTTTATCCCGACGCTACGTAAAACAAATTACTTCGCATTTAACGACTCAACGAACCTTCCGAACCTACCTAATGACACGATTCTCTACCCGTATCTAAATACACGTAACCATAATTTCTTCACTCTACGCCGCTATCAAAAATCTACAAGTCATTACTTAGACAAATTCCTAACGAACAAATCCTCCACGAGCATCGAGCGTCCGATGCAACGAATAAAGTCATAACTCTCTAAACCGTACACGTAGGATCGATGCAATACGCCAATTCTATCGCGTCCTCTCTTTCTCTGTCATCCGTGCAGCAACGCTAAAAAATTAGAAACGCGAGAACGTTAGCGTCGCCATCATCATTCGCGAAGAGAAACGACGCAGCGAATACGCGCGTTGAATGCAGATCGGGTTTCGCAGTTAGCGGTCTAGATTTGTGTAAAGATCTGTCAGGGCCTGGCGAAACGAATGCTCGCCGGTGAAAATTATGGCAATCTAGATCCGGGCCCTGGTAAATGCTATCTCAAGAGCGCTAATTAATTTTCTACAGAAACGCCTTCGTCTCGGTTGGCCCTCGACAACTGTGAAACGAGCAGTGTTAATTGCCTCGACGGAGACAATCTTATCGCGATCTGGCGTAAATGGCGGAAAAGTGTCCGTTTGTTTGAACACGTATAACATTGGACAGCAAATAATAGATTCCAAAAGTTACTATTAGTTTTGCTCTCTCCCTTTTATAAATTTAAATATGTCTCGGTCACGTTCGATAATTTTGTGTGGCGTGTTTGTGAAGGAGATAGGTATTTTAGCAGTGGTTCGTTTCTCACTTTGTTAAGATTGTTAAGATTAAGATTCAGACTTATCTATTAAACGAGAAATGCAGGAAGATGATAAATCAAAATGGATCCTACATGAAATAATAATATATTGTAAAACAAAAATGTTACGCATCCAATACTTATTAATACACCGAACGAAACTTTTGGGACAACTTAATATTTATCAATCCATGGAATCGGATAGTCGTCAGTCCGGTACGATATTGGAACAGTGATTGACCTCCGGTAGTTTCCCAAATCTCGGGTGGTATTGCCCAAAGCAGAGGGTCCGTCTTTCGCCGTGTCAGGCCCTGTTGTAAAACAGTCGTCGGAGCCCGAAGCTTAGCTCGTGCTAAGGTTATTTATGGGACCTTCCCTCTGTCGCATACTTCGATTCTTCCCTCTCATTATTTTCCTATCCAACATTAACCTTCCCGGTACTGCATCACGGATTAAAGGAATCGACTATTCTTGCTACCGTGACGTGGAGACCAGACATTCCTCGCTCAGTGGTCAACGATGACGATCGGCTTAAGAATACCCAGGTATTTTATAAATACACAATCCAGACCGACCCACGGTTGGTGACGTTTTCTCCGAACACCAACCGAAGTTCGAAACCTATCCGTTGCAAGCAATAGAGAAGAGATATATATTTTGTGAGGGCCATGCGTAGAGAGTCGGCCAAGTGCGCCCACTTAGAACGACCCTCCCCTTTTCTTTTCCTAGGAGGTGTCCTAGGAAAACCCGAGGGTAAAAGCAGTTTGAGCAGGCACGTCGACCAGAGCAGGTCGAATAAAATATATTGCAAGGACCATGTTACAGTGGAACATGTGATCAGTCACTGCAAGAAGTACGACACAAACAGGCTACGACTGAATATAAAACCATCCCTAAAGGACAACCTGAAAGACACCAATACCGCGAATAACCTGTTACAGTACCTCAAAGAAACCAAATTATACAACAAACTTGTAAGGTGGAATCAGGATTCGAACGGTGTTTCAGAAAAGAGTCTGTAGGCGTTTTTGATATGCGTTTTAATAATGCGTGTGTTCGCGCTGAAGGCGGTTACAATAATGTCCTTTCCTTGGACTATCGAGGAGTCGCGAGGACGTTCCCGCCAGTATATCTGCCTGAGTTTATTGCCCTAGGTCCCAAGGAATTTCCCTTAAGTGGGGAAGTGTCTTGACAAAACGCACATGGCCTGCTTCAGCCATTTCTCTAACAAACTGTAACTCCTCCTCTCTGAGTCGCTAATAACCCACAAGTGGTTGATGCGACGATAAATAATAAATTAAAAAAAAAAAAGAAAAAAAAAATATTATTCCCTAATAGTTTGTTTCTAAATATCTTCTCGCCGTTCATCCGTCAGCCTTCCTTACACTGTCTACCTACCGAACAAAATACCTCGTGACAACGTGCACCAAGTGGCCGCCATTTATCCAACGATCTCTCGTGTGTCACACGTCGACTCCCCCGTCGAGTTCGTTCCACGAACTTTGTCATTAAAAGCAAGCGCGACTCGTTCTCGCCCCTATATAATTTATAGGCGCGTACCTACGCATAGTCAAAACGCGATACAATCAGCAGGTCGTATTAATACAACCGTTGCCTCTGTCTGTTTCTCTCCTTTCCACGTTTCACCACCTACGCCCTATCTCTGCCCCAAGATTAGATCTCGCTCGAAAAGTTCAGCTCGGAAAGTGTATCCCCCACGGTGTATCGTGTCATCGTCGCTCACGCGACCAGTCCTCGAGAAATGTCATCGTCGATTCGGTTGCTCGCGAAGCCGCTTCGGAGATCTTTCGGTCGAGTTAAGAGGATTTTCTTTCGGTTGACAGGGTTGCGTTGGAATGGCAGTCGATAGAGTGTGAAGTGTTCTTCTATGAAGTGTGACGGTTCGACGCGAGTGTTATATCGATTTTGGTCGCGTCTACGTTGGATCGTACGCTGTGATACTAGTTTAGAAAATATTTGATTGGAAAATAGCTAAGAATTTGAGACGTAAAAGTCTGCGGAGGAAAGTCGTACCGTTGTTTAACGTGATTTAATAAAGCTTATTTATGAATTACGAAGTATTCTTTTTTTTAAGTTGATACTTACGATAGCGGTAGCGTAGCGTTGGTATGGAGTTTAATGTGTTAGCTGGGATCTTGAAGGACTTAGTTCTGTAGGTTCGATTTCCTTGCACGTTTCAGTAGCTTGTCTGGTTGGCATTGTTGCATTGGTCGATTATTATCGTTCTAAGGCTCTGTAACGTCATGTGAGTTGGAAGTTACGTAGTAGTGATTTTATATTTTTCAACCCTTGTTTTATTTCTGTATCACTGTGCTACTATATTTTATTGTTATACAATTGTCTTGGTTGTTGTTTGTTCCTAGTCTTCGAGTTAATTTCAGAAACTGTAATCGATAATTCTTTTTTTTCTGATAAACAAACCAAATTCTGCTCATAGAAGATTAATTCTGTGTAATAACCTGTAACTTAGTAAGCGACATACGTAGATCATTATATTTTTCAACCCTTGTTTCATTTCCACATCACTGTACAGCTCTGTCTGCATTAAACAACCCATAACAATTATTTAAGACGCATAAACGTAAAGCTTCGTGAAATATAAAGCGCCTAATCACGTTCTCCGATACTGAAATTAATAAATTTACAAAAATATCCATCGTTTCGATTCCCGAGTGCAGCTAAACTCAGTTAAACTCTTAACTCTTACACCAGACTGAAAAAAACAAAGTTTCATTTACGAAGGGTTGAAAAAAGAGGGTTTCCAAAGCCACAAAATGAATCACTCGACGACTTTAAATTGCTCATAAATTACCCGCTACATGAAAACGCGATGGAACGTTGCATAAGAATCGTTCAACAACCCGAACACGCTCGCCTCTCTTCCTTTCGTTCCTCTTCGTTCATTTTCCCCATGCGATACATCGTTCGATCGGTCATTGAAAAGTCAGCGTCAGGATCGATCACGGCGCTGGCTCATTAGACCGGAGACAAGGCCGTTCGATTTCTTGCGTGGATCGTTCCGATCGACGACCGGTCGTTTTCGCACAGGTGCAACGATCGAGCTGAATCGACGCGTCGTGACGGTAAGAAAGGCGGAAACGGTGAAAGCGCGACGCTTTGGTTACAGCCGAAAGATTAGCCGATCGGGATGGCTAATTATCGAGTTTCGGATTACTCGAAGGACAGGCGAGGCGCGTGGCCGGATATCCGGATGTATTCGCGTACATACTCTGCCGGATATGTTGAGGATTAAAATTCGACGATTTTTAACGATGACCGCTTTCGTTTGTATATTCCGCTGGACCAAATTATAGCGACTTCGGGATAATAATTGTTTACAGATCGATCGCTTCGGTAATTTAATTTATTCATTATTTTATTCATTAATTTATTCTGTTGGAAATATTCTACGAGGAATATTCTGATAAAAATGAATCCCTTTCTTTATCGATATCTAACCAAGTTCTCTGCAGTTTGGATCTTTTTGTATATATGGTACGTTTATGCAAGGGGAGATAAGCGCGCCAGGGAACGCAAAGATCCTTCTTCTTAGTTTAGTTCTGAGACAGCATTTGATCACGTATGACCTGTTTTCTAGGTAAAATATAATAAAGTTAATATTATAGATGTAAAAACTGAGTGTTTGCTTCAATAACACATTTCCAACATATTCGAACCGATATCGTTCGTTTATATCGTGTTCCAAAAAGTTGTTCTACCCGTGCACTTAAATAAATTTTGTGTACTTAAATGGACGATTAAAGTATATACCTATTTCCAACAAGGAATTAAAAATAATAGGTACTTGAAAAAAATATAAGACGCGAGGGAAATAACTGTTCATTAGTGTTCGTTGTAAAAAAACGCAAGTTTCTAAAAATGCACCGTTGTAAATTTATATAACTTAAATGAGATATTGCAAAGCAGTCATTTTAACTTAGATGGTTCTAGTGTTAAATCCTCCCAAAAAATTGATACAATTTTATCGGATATTGTATCTATAAGGATCAAACGAAAGCCGCTTCTAATATTAATATCGCAAAACAAGAATTGAAAATGAAGGATGGTTAAATTAAACAACTTAAGTCTAAGGTATCCCGATACGCTCATAAATTCCATCTATGAGCGAATTCCATCTTCCTCCACTTCACTCTTCTCACATTGAACTTTTACAAAATTTTGACCGAGCCATAATATCTGCCATATTTTATCCCGTAATACCTGTCCCGTAAATTACAACAAAATTGCAAATTTATTTAGAATATTTCGAGCGACAGACCTTTACGCATAATATTCTAATAACGCTGTCCTTTAATACGGCCGCCGCGCACGAAGACACGATGCAATTTAGATCGATCGAGCCGATCGGCCACGGTGTTCTAAATTAATTTGCTTCTGTAATATTAATCCGAACCATTTTTCCCTCTCGTCTCTGGCAATTGGACAGGTTAATTTGCGGTAATTAGAGCTATCGAAGCTCTTTGCTTACCTTATAATTCCGTTTTACATGTATCAAATTGTTGACGAAGGAAATAAAAGAACCGAACCGTTGGTTCTACTGTTCCTCGACCAACTTACCCTTGTAATCCACACCTGCTCCCAAATTACCCCGTTATTAGAACGCATAAAATGCATCGCTCGCATACTCGGAAACGGTTAGGTCTAACGAGTACCACTTAACGAGCTAATAGCTGGGTCTCGTCATTCTTTCCAATTAGCTTTTTTCTTTCTTTTTTTTTTTCTACGAAAGATTTCTATGACACGTGAATTTCTGTGCAGACTGAAACGCGAAATTGTTGGAAAAGAATGGAACTTTAAATACGTTACATAGATTCGATTTTTGTAGTAATTTTTGTTCAATAAAGAGGTTGATTCTCGAAGAGGGTTAAAACGAGTCTCTCCATAAAACTTGGCAAAGCGAGGATTATTCGCGAATTTTTTTTAAACAAACGAAAAAAGGTATCGACATCAAACTTTTCTTTAGTGTTTATTAATATTTCTAGTATTCGGTCATATTTTTTTTCCGTTAAAAAAAATTTTATTTCCACTGTCGTGAATAATTTTAGTTAAGTTAATAAAAGTATCACTGTTACGTGCCACGTAGGTTAAATTTTGTGGGGTTTGCTTCACAAAAGGGTTAAAATGAGTCTCTAATCCAAACAGTTTAACAATTATTCGCGACTTTTTTTTTATATCAATATAAAACATTTTTAAAGTATTTATTAACATTTGTAATACTCAGTCATATTTTTGTTCGTTGAAAAATATTCGTTTCGCACTGTTCCGGAGAATTTCAGTTAACTTGGTTTTATTTCGTGTCACTCTCTAAACGACACGATTATAATAAGCGTATTATTATAATTATTATATAAAAAGAAACTCTTTTTTCGCGTTTGGTGTATACCGCGAATCGGAAGCCGCTCGGTGGCGCCTTAAGGCGCCTTTTCACACGCACGCATTCACGCACGCTCAGCACGAGAGCGGCAGCCAGGCACGCGTGCAACACGAGCAACGCGATAATGGGGCGTAACCGAAGCGGCTTTGCCTCGCGGTGAAAGTTAGCGCCGTGACGTTAATTGAGGAGCGCCTTAGCGTTGCGGAATTAGGAGCCGAGAGCCCGGTTACGGCGCCCACCGTTCCTTTTCGTTTATGGACAGAAAAGTGGCTGTAAAAAAGAATTCCACCGCGCTGTCCCTCTGTTGTGCCGCTACATTTCACTCAATTAGGTATAACGTGTAAAAATCGTTTTCTGATAGGATGTTAACTCATTCAGGAGTTATACCCTTAAACCTTTGTCTTTGCAGTAACTGGTCACACTCGTGAAAATTATTATTCAAATGCAATAAAGAAATACCGTACTTGTAATAAAGTTAAATTTCAACTCCAAAGTTTAACTTTATACATTCAATTCGCACGATTAAGCATTATAAAGTATAAATTGTCAACAATATTTTAAAAAATACCTGTAATAAGGGTAACAATTCTTTATGCATATTTTTTACAAAAAATTGCGGAAAATCCTCAAAAATTCATTATTGTAAATTTCTAAAATTTTTATTTTTAGATTATGAGAAATTATGAATAAATCATTTTGACTTGTTCGGTTAATGTATTTTGTTAATGTATTATTCGACATTCGTGTAAATGGAAACAGTAGAAACATAAATTAAAAGGGCAAGCGACTTAATTGATTTTTTATTGTTAATAGATATAATAAAGTGTTCATTTATCCAAGTTAGACAAGGAAATAATGGAAAATTATTATAATTTTTTATAATTATAAATTTTTCTCTGAAAGAGCCGAACTGTTACGTGTTAATGTTTAAATAATAATAATAAGGCAAAGAGTTAAGGGACCAATGGTCCTGATTTCCAGTTTGAAATCTATTTTTAACAGCGTACACTCAAGAAGTGGCTGCATTAAAATTGCAATAATTTCCATTTGTCTATCCATCATCGTTGCTCAATGTCCACGTGTCCCAGGACAAGTCGCGTTCGATCATCGGCTCCTCGAACATCGAGCAGTCAAGCCTCATCGACGGAACGGGGTTGAAGGATTCGCGACGCCATAAACGCGACCATGGCCTCGAAATGGGAACAAGATATTTATCGTGCAACAGGAGAGAAGCATTCCCTCTTATCCTGAAACGCTTCTGAGGTTAAGTTCGGATTAGGGGAGCGGAATTTGAATAATTTTGTGTCTTTGCTTTTCTACTGTCAGAATGATTCTAAACTAGTAGAATCTAGCGAGTCGAATCATTCCGTAGGAGGTTCTTCCGAGATTCTTTCGCTGACGAAATCGATCGATTTGGTGATTTCGACTTCGAATCGATAACGAATCTGTTGAATGCTAGCGTGATTTAAGTCTGTTGGGCCTAAAAAAAATAAGAAAAATTATAAATTCTAACGATCGTTCGTTTATCTGGTTAATTTGCTCTCTATTGGAACATGGATTCTTATAAACAAAAATAAAATAATATTTCTATTTCTTTATCGTACGGTTTAGAATAAATTAAACGTCTGCACTAGAGGAAATCTCACAAACTGACCTTAAAAGAAAAATTGTTTTAAATCTCACAAACTGACCTTTAAAAAAAATTGTTTTAAATCTCACAAACTGACCTTTAAAGAAAATTGTTTTAAATCTCACAAACTGACCTTTCAAAAAAATTGTCGTCCACTTACACCTAGGAACGGTTGTGTTTTAGGTACCTAGACCTTTCGACTTTCTCAGGACACATCTAGCAGTCCTATTATCTTAGCTCATACAAAGACGTTCCTCAGAACAGTGAAGCTAATTTTTGCTTCCAAGCGATATCGCATTTTTACTATTCTCATTAGTAATCCAACACTTTAAAAAATAAAAGAATAAAGAATAAAATTACACGTGTCGCCGTAACGATGTCAGTGGACTGCAAAGAGTCAAGCGAGGATATGCAAAAGGGTAGCGGCCTTATTCCCGAACATTTTTCGTCGATATGGAACACTGATCGACCAGAGGTAACACGGATGGCTAACAAAAATAAATCGCGTCCGAATTCTCAGCTTCTTGAACGCCCAGAAAAAAAAAAAGATCACACCGGCATTAATAAAGTCGCAACGAAACGAAACCAACTTTCGATCGATGACACGAATAAATCAAGAGTAGCAAAAAAAAAAAGGACCAGACAACTCGTTATATCTGCACGACCTTGCATCTTAATCCATTAACACCTATCGTTCTTCCATCCAAGAAAAAAAAAGAGAGAAAAGAATTAGTAAAGAGATAAAAAGAGATAAAAAATGATAAAAAAGAAACGAAACGAGCAGCAACATCGTCTTCGAGAAAGCTTATCTCCTAACACCGTGCCGAAATTCTGCGATTCCCTGTAACTTGGGACAGGCGAACCGACAGCCACTGAATATATTAATTTCGAGCGGATCTGTCAGGTTGTTCGGTCTGCGAGAAAAAGGTCAGGCGAAGCGTGTCGCGATCGGACCAGCGGATTCATTAATAATTGCTTTGCTGGCGCGCGCCACGAACAGGTAATGGAGCTTGAAAGATTCATGTTCGAGAAAAATGAGGAGAGAGAAGCTTTTTCATGTTTGTTCTCTGTAACCAGGATTTTGTTTCTTTACGAGAGAAATAATTGTAATTATTTTTTTATTTTAATCCTAAGTCTAGGGACTAGATTGATACCAAAACTACCAAAGCGGTCAGAATGACCGGCTTGTAATTTCTCATAGAAATTATATAAGTTTACAACGATTCAATTCATGAGGAATTTTTCGTGATTTTCTGTAAAAAATATAGATAACGATTAGTTTTCCTTGCGTTATATATTTTTTAGAACTGCTATCATTTTTATTTCTTTGGGTACAAATGGGCCTTTAATCGTCGGTAGGTTTAGTGTTAATATAAATAGCACCGTATCTTGGCAGAATAATCGAAATGAAATGTGATGGTAGATTTTAGTATATAATTAATTAAAATGATAAAACATTTTTTAATTTCTAATAATTTGGAATTAAAATTTTTTATAATTCCTTTTAATAATTAATTAAAATTTTTGAAATTTTCCAGGAATGTATAAAAAATCCGCGATCTAATTTTTACTATCTGCGATTTATTCGCACAATTTAATTATAAAACGCCCATAATCCCGAAGATCAGGAAACCGTGTCATAAATAGAGAGGGGTACACCCTTCGCCTCGCGACTTTCCCTTGGTTCAACACGATTTATTCGCACCCTTGTCGCTCCTCGAGACTTTCACATTCTGCCACGCTCGCGCACGAAACCCATAAATTCTTATTAGCGATTAGCCCATCCGAAATGTAATAACGCCGCGCCACTGGATGTATCATTAGCCGATGATAGACGACTCGTTGCGCAATTAACAATTACCCGGCGAACGCGTTGCAGCCGCGGAACGAGATTCTCCTCGTTCGGTAATGTAAATTAACGGATTACGACGGTGACTCGGGGAAAAGTGAATCCGATGATTGAAAGCGTTACTCAACAGGTGAGAAAGAAATCTCTAAGAGAAAGATCGTTCATTCAATTTTGTTGCAGGCTTGTTGGAATTGTTTCATAGATGCGTCAGATTTTACGAATCGTGGAAGCAAAATTATTTAAAGTTATTTAAAGTTACTCAATATCGTTTGAAATTAGTTCGAAGGAAGATTAAAATTTGGGTAAAATTATTAACTATACTCGCGATCAGTCACCAATTTACATTGCAATTAAATGGAATAAGACGCTTTGTATAAATGATGAATTAATTAAAATTACTGTCTTGAATATTTACGGAATTGTAGAAATAGGAGAAAAATTTTTTTAAATAATTCCACGCGCGGAAAAATATTTTTATTTAATTTTAGAACTATGCAATTGGCTCTTCCGTGAGAAAATTTTTTTCTATTTTCTTTTTTCTTGTTTCCATGGCTGCGACCATATTCAAGATGGTAATTTTGATTAGTATATTCCGCGTAATATTTTCCTCAGCGTATTACGTTCTAAAATACAAACCTCGTTGCTTAAAAATTAACAGAAATCAAGCACACATCGATACAGCATCCATCACTCGGAATTACCTTCGAGCTCAGCTTACACGCTGCTGACATTTACTCTCACAGCACATCGTACGAAACCAAACTATAAATCATGAAATAAACGGGTACTATGATATCCAAGAATGTATAAAACAAAGGTAGATGAGGGACACGCACGATCCGTACGGTATTATTAAATTAGATACCGTTAAACACATAGTAATTACGCGTGGCGACGTAACGAACGTCTCACTTAAATCGCCGCGCGTTTCAGCGACCATTTTTTTTCTTCCCGCGTCGACTGTTTCGAAAGATTCGATATAACCGAGGCCGAGGGAGAGGGACAAGTAATTATAAGCTCGCCGTTGCATTAATGTTTCTCGTCAAACGCGACCGCTGTCTGTATAACAAATCCGTTCTTTCGCAATCGACGCCGGTACGCCCACTTTTTCACGTCATTTTTGCGCCGTTCGACGAGACGCAAGTAGTTTAAATCAATGCTCTACGCGACAGTGAAATAGGACAGCCGAAGGTTTTCAAACCTTCGTGCTCAACTGGCGCCTTAATGGCGAACACGTGTAATTTTCTTCAGAGATTGCTTTGAATTAAATTCTGCATTTTCGTCAATTTTAATTTTGCTTTATTTAATCTTCTGTAGTGTCGTGTGACTTTGAAGTTACATACTCGTGTATTTGTATTTTTGAAATTTCGTTATGTTTATTTATTACCGTGTAAGTAAATTTTATTACTGTATCAGTGTCGAAAAATGTCACAGGGATCGTGTTTCCTTTATTTTGAAAATACATAAAAAATATATATATATGAACAAAATTGATTGTTTTAATTATTTTTATGTTAAGTTATTACCAAGATTGCCAGATCGCGTGTAGCTTGGTCCTTCTAGATCACTACAGTTAATTAGAATTTAGTTTTTATTTACTTTTTGTATAAAAGTTGTTTAATACCAGAACGACCGACGACTGCTACTAATTAATTTGTACCAAAGAAATTCGAATGATAGGTATATACAAAAATCTTCTAATCTAATAAAGTTAATATCTTTTACAGAAAATCACGGAAGATTCTTAAAAATGCACCGTCGTTAGTTTATGAAAATTTTATGAAAAATTACAGACAAGTCATTTTGCCCACTTCGGTGGTTCTAGTGTTTTCGTCGTTATTAAATGAAAAACATTTATATCGTTGCTTATCAGCCGGCGATACGACGCGAAAGAACGTAACAAGTGAGAATCAGACTTAAGAGAAGCAGTTTCTCTCGGAAGAAAAGTCTTCCTCGGAGAGAAGTTTGTACTGTTCGAGATGGTCCTTCTTCGTTGGTCAGTGAAAGTTTTAATTGATCGAGACTCGATGAGAAGAAGATTGGGCGAAGGTGTTGTAATTTCTGTGCTTTTTATTTGGCTCGGAGAGCGAGGTGTGGGAGAAACATTGATCGATGAGGTGTGCATTCGTGGCGTTTAAGATTATACTTAGAGCGAAATTCTTTTTAAACGAGTCTCTTCAATCAATGATTCATTAAACTAACAGTTTTTAATCACGCGTGCGTCCGTTCGGCAACGGATACACCTATCGGTAGCCATTTTGTTCGCAGCCATTTTCTAAGTTACACCGCAAGGAAAATAAAAAACGTTGCGCTATTTTAAAAATTCAATCTCGATGCTATTAACAAACACGTCGAAGAGTAACTGAATATCTCGATGCAAAATAATGCTAAAAATTATACAACTCGACTGGCGCCATCATGTCGACGTCTGTAATTCTCAATGGTTTCGAGTTAAATTTTATATCATCCTCAATTCCGATTTTTCTTCTATTTAAAACAAAGCGAATTAACGGAATAAATAAAAAAAAAGTAAACTCGTAATTTCTTTTCTTTTCTATGAATCTTAAAAATATTTAAAAACGCAGAATATTAATAGCACAAAATTCTTTCCTACGTCCAATATACAAAAACGAATGACACATAAAAAATAAAATACAAACAACGAATAAGCTCGATTTTAGATAATACGATTCTTTCGCCGGGAATAAAAATTCGAAGCAACACGAATACGCGAAGAGCGGAGATCGATGTAACCGTTTCCTTTCGGGACTCTTTTCGTATGCATCGATGCGTTAACACGACATTTTGTATCGGACACATTGAGATATCGAGAGGCACGATTCGATCGCCTCCACGTCCCGGTTAGAAGGAATGGTTAATCGATCGGAAGTGATCGATGATGTCCACGGGATACGAGCGGTGCGTGTTTCGATTTCAGACGTAGGAAGGAAAGTTTCGGATCGCTCGTATCGAAGGGAAACGATTCCTTTCGTCGCGTGCATCGAACCGTTTAATTCGTTTCGCGTTCGGTATGCTCGTGTGACGTGCGCGAGAGCAACGGAACCGATACGCGTGTCCGCGGTAATTACTGGTTACGGTAATTGTTAATTAAAACGCCGGAGCCGGGACGACGATCGACATGATCGGTCGATCGCGCAGGTTGCGCGCGTTACACTAGGCGATGGCGCGTGTTGCTAGGTATATCGGTGCTCAGACACCACGGTTTCCCTTTCTATTATACGCTGTCTAGGAAAGCGTTCGTTTACCACTTAGAAATTTTAGATACAGACTTGTGTATCCTTTTGTTAGTTTTATTTCAGCCATAAACTATTAACCCTTTGCAGTCGTAAACTTTTTTAAGTTTCTAAGGACTGTTGTAAAAATTTAGCGTCCTTTTAGAAAGAAAAACAGAAAATTATAAATGTTTGCGATTTAGTTAATTTACATTTATTTTAAAATAAAAGAAACGTTTGAAGCGACGAAAATATAGAATTTAATTAAAAATATAATCTGTGGAGAAAATTATGTATAACAGTGGCGTCAGCCGAGTGCAAAGGGTTAATCCTTTGCACTCCGTATGATTCTTTATCACCGCAGAAGAGAAGTTTTATTTCGAACGGAAAAAATTACTACTGCTTGTGAAAGTACTTGTTTTTATTCGTTTTACAAATATCCTTTTTCCTCTCGAGGAAACATAAAGGAAAGATAAATTTTTTATTTTGTAAATCATCATGGTGTGACATCTTTGCAAATCGAGCGTAATCGTGTTGAAAACAGGATGTCTCCATAGCGGAGCCAAAGGAGCGCTAGAGATTAACTATAAGTTGTTACTTCACGGTTTAATTGTAGATTGAAAATTTGTTCGTCTTGAAATTAGGAAACCTTTTTTTAACTTTTTATCTTAATATCGATTATAATTAGCAAAAAGATTCTCCTGTACCTGAAGATCTCTTGAAGATCTCTATTGAATTAATCCTACTAAAAGTATATTTTGAACGCACGTAATACATTCTGGACTCCGATAAAGCTAACTATCGTAACCAAAGAGTTAACAGTTACACCCGTTACCGATAACTGAAAACGATCGAATAAAAAACGTCGAAATATTGTACACAATTTGCATTTAATAATTCTCTATCCCAACAAATTGAAGCTACAGTTAATTAATAGAAATACACTACAAGTTCGTTTCATTTGGACAAATATATATCTTTCGTACGCGCGAACAAAAGTCGCTGGTCACCATCAAGCTTCAAGGGTTAAAATTTTCTTTAACATCTCGAACGTCTCTTTTACCAATACTCTGAAACCCGAGCCCCTTCCCACGAACCTTCCTCCTCGCGAAACACGTTCAATTTCCTAATTGAAGATTGTCCCGACTAATCCTAGACACGAATCTTCCCCTAGAATCGTGCGCGTCGATTCTTTGCCCGCGAAAAGGAAACGTAACAGGATACGTTCTCGAGACACGCTAAGCAGAAGTTGGGATTAAGATTCTCTCGTTCCCGGGACCGGGGGTCTCGGTGAAAGTAATTACAAGAAATACAATGCTGACGCAATTAACGAAACCGCGGTAGTTGTAACGATCGCTGATCGATTAATCGGCGATCGTACAGAGGTACTTTGGTTTCTCTTTCGACCAGTCAATGACCACGAACCGTTTTATTATCGTACGCCGACGAATTCGTAAGTGAACGAGATCGTTCATTGCTCTGAACGTTGTGGTTCTTACAAACAAAGGAGCAGTTAAATTGTTTTACTTTTTTTCTTTTTTCTTTTTTCTTTTTCTTTTGGCGCTTGCTTTTGGTTCTTTACTGGGACAACTTTCTCTAGTAATCGAACAACCGCGTCAGTGTCTCGTCGACTCCCACCGATGGGTAGAAGAGAACACCGTTGACACGAGGGAAACGATGAAAGTGACATTCGCGGATCGTGATACGTTTACGTGAATTAGCAGGCGAAATCGGAGTCACGGTGATGTAATTTAGGGTGGGTGAGATTGGACAGTTGAATCGGCTTTTTGTTCTCGTGGAATAGCGGTGATTGGGTCAAGAATGATTGAATCACTGAGATGTGTTGAGGAACGAATGGTGAGTAATCAATTTACGGTTGTGTTCAATTTTTGAAGCAATATTTTGCTTTAATGCTGAACAAATGATGAATAGTCTTTCTAGGATTGTATTCAGTTTTTGAAGTAGTATTTTATTTTAAAGACACTGGAAATATATTTTGGAGTATTTCATTTACTTTATTCGTAGCGTTCAAAATATTTTTGTTAAAAGTACTGATATAAATTAAAATTACGGAAGATTAAAGTAAACCTATTTGTTCGAAAAGAAATCAATATAATAGGTATTTTAAAATATATATAATGTAAAGAAACAAATTTTTATAGAAAATTTAAAAATCGCTAAAAATGGGATGAATCGTCATTGGGATCAAAAATAATTGTTTTATAGAATTTTAGTAGTTTCGGTAGTTTTTAGAAATTCCGAGCAACGAAATTTATTAAATGCGAATAGTCGTGCTTTAATAAGAAATAAATTTAATAAATAATATATGTATTTTATATATTTCATGCATCTAGCACGTTTGGAATGTAACCATAAAACAATTGCCAAATGAATTATTAATAGCTTCCTTATATCTTATTTTCATTTTTAAAAATCACTATTACGGACTGTTGTTGTCTGTAATTGTCATTGACAACGTGCGACATATTTTTAGCTTATTTAATGCATACACTTTGCATAATGTGAAACATTGAATGCGAAACAAATGGATACCAGGCTCTAGAGCTAACTTAAGTTTAAAGGTTGAAATAGAAAGTGGGCATAATTACGAATAGTAGTATGAAAAATAACTGGAAAGAAGTTGTTAGATGAATATCAGGAGCGGAGAAAAAAAAAAGATTGATTATTCAATCACGGTTTTTGCGACGCGAAGTTAATGGATGCTGGGAAGATAAACGAGATTTCCGTTGCTTTTTACCGAGTGTTCGCCAATTTCTTTCTACGACGACGTTTAATTTAATACGAAGCAGAAGCATGAAACAGTGAAGGAATTAATGATGATGTCAGTGCTGAAACATTGAATGCTTGATGACTATAATTTTGGAGAGCATTAGAGGTAAGCAATTAAAAATTGTAAGAAGATTGAGATAATTCGTTAAGAAGAAGAAAGAACTTCGCGTAATCAATTTTCGTGTTTTCTTTTTTCTTTCAACCAAAGTGGACAACAAATATTCTGTGTCTAGGAAACATAACCGTAGATTCCTTTTTCAGTTGCTTATTCTTGAGAAAATTTATTTATTTACCATTGCTTGTGACAGTAATAATAAGCTAGGACCACAGTTGGTCCACTTGACCGTGGACTGAATTTTTACAAAATCACATTGTTGCAAAATAAATGTATTCTCGAAGCAAAAAATTATTTTACCACGAAAATGAAATTATATAAAATGAAGGAAATAAGAAATGTAAAGAAAAGTAAAGAAAATAAGGAAAATAAAGGAAATAAAAAAATAGTAAAGAAAATAATTCCACGGTAAAATTACAGAAACTCTAAAAAATAATATCAAACATAAGAATAATTTCAATATGAAATTACAAAAATGTTTACACAATCACCTTAGTACTAAAAAAATCATTAAAGCTCCTCAGTAACAAAGCAAATTCGCTCTTCTTTGATCCAAATTTTTCTCTCGCTCTCTAATTAAAACATTACCATGACTCACCCAAGCCCTCGGGAAAAGTGAAACGAATAAAAAGAAATAAAATCGTAAATTGAAAGCTCACTCACGATCGCAGCTTCTTTTTATTTTCCTCGACGATCTGGCGTTCCGCCAGGAACAACCCGCACGCGAAAACGTCGAAAATCACGTTCACGTTCCATTAGCGTTCCATTAACAAGATTTGCGAGTGAGCTGGCGGTGTAACGCAACATTTCTGCGATCGCCATGAAAACTCAGTGGCAAAATCCGTACCATGTATAAATTAACCCTTTCGCTACAAAGTGCCTACATTAGACGGCAAAGTTGTAATAGCTTTCTTCGCGGTTAATTTAAGTTTGTTTCATTATTAATAGACATTATATCTTCGAATATTTAACCCTGCACAACTGGAGTTTTGTTTGCTTGGGAGAAAAATAATCACAATTCATTAGTTTGTAAAATTAATCTAAGAAAATTTGATTAATCTAAGAAAATTTGATTAATCTAAGAATATTTTATTAATCTAAGAAAATTTTATTAATCTACAAAATTAATTAATCTAAAAAAACTAAGAACTAATAAGAACTAATAATCACTGCGATTAATTCTTCTCAACATTACAGCTACCGAACAATTTCAGTGTCTCTATTTCTATCGAAGAATTGAAATCGATAATTATTCAAAAATTATACAAGACGCTGATGTCCCCTGAGAGGAAACGTTCGAGCGCGAAGGGTTAATATTACGCCACGGTTTCTGAGTCCACTGCAAAAAGCAAAAAAAAAACATTCGAGCAACCGAAAAGTGGCGAAACCTATCCAAGGTACCCCAACACGGACTGTCTATAATTAACTTCGCAAAACAAGGCTTTGAAAACGTTCTTCGTACCGCGAAAGAAGAACCCTGCACCATTGTACGCGGTGGAAAAATTCCTGGAACGGTTCAAATTCCCCGGTTTCCGCCGCGAAGGCAAAAAAGGAACGTGGGTGAGGTGCGAGGTGACGTCGGCGGCGTTTTCTTATCGCGTGCAAGAGAGAAAGGAGAGGAGATAAAAAAAATAGCGAGAAGGATACATGGTGGGGTGGATAGATGGAAAGAGAGAGGCGAGATAACTGGCGCCACCGCTAATAATTTCATAGTAGGTAGCCGTTGCGAAGGCATGCGCGCAGCCTCCTAATCGCTTCTATCGTTTAATCGCTCGAACGTATGCGATCGACAGGCTGTGGGATACGGTGTGTCGGGCACCAGGAAACGTAGCGCAAAAACCGGCGCCAGGAACGATCTATCCTCGAGATCGATTTGCGCGAAAAGTCGGTTGATTACGCGTGACGCTTTTGCGTTTGGAAACAATATTCAGTTTTGTGCGCGAGGTTCATGATATCCTTGCTATGGTTTTTTTTTCTTCAATGAATTATTATTTTAAAGTAAACTTTTTCAATGAATTATTATTTTAAGGTATATTTTTTCAATGAATTAT